>CM053026.1:791969432-792016791 GCA_028564925.1 Lithobates sylvaticus
CACATTGCTCTTATATGAAGCCTGTGTGAAACAGTAAAAATAGGAAGAGCAAAAGTGAGGCTTGTTGTGTATATGTGATTTAAGACATTGATTTACACTATTGACTAATCAACCCCTAGGCATATAGAGGAAAAAACTGTGGTTTCCAAGATTAGGAAGCCAGAAAAGTGGGGCTTATTGAGAAGTCATTTACGTCTTATATATAAATAATTATAAGTATCCAAAATTGTATGAAAAATTCATTTGATATATTTATTGAAAAAATAATAATAAATTAATTAATTTAAATTACATCACATATATAGGAATTAAATTAAAGCACAACCATATGACTAAACATGATTACATGTGTTTTCTCGGTTCAATAGTGAACCAGATCGAAAACAGACACATACTTGGGGGGACATATACAAACATGTAACATTTAAAACAAATGTCGTCCGGACGCCAGGGAAGACTCGCAGTATATTATCCCACTAAACCCGTTGGGTTGTAACAAAATCGTTATAACAATAATGGGAGATGCCCTCCCTTAATATCAAATATTTGTGGGATAAAAACTGGAAGTGCTCCACAGGTGGCTCGAGCCAAGTAGGGAGGGAAGGAAAAGGTAAGTGGAAGGGAAAGGGGGAGGGTGACCGCGGATAATGAACCTGATGTGCGCATTAATATCCAACCAAAGCAATCCTAATTGACTTATGTTGATGAAATACAGATGGCATCCAATTATTATTGTATTGATTTACATGTGTTTGTACCCAATGTTGTTTTTGTATTGGATGGTTCCCTTAACAGGGATTGTCCATACCGCTTGTTGTTTCACAAAAGCAGGTTGTGGGTATACGGAACAATTGGATCGTTCACTAAATCCTGTATTTGGTTGGTGTGTATTTGCACCCACGGTTGTCTTATAACTGATGGTTTCCCTAACCGGGATTGTCCATGCTACTGTTTAACTCACAGAAAACAGATTGTGGGTGTACAAAGCAAGAGTAAAGTCAGTTCAAATTGTATTGGGATTGCATGGGATAGCCAGCATACGTTACCGCTTCCATTAACTCGATGTAGATCGTGGGCTATGAGATGTTTCAAGGGCCCATCTTCGTTTGTGTGGGGAACCGGACCTCGCTGCTGGTAGAGCAAATCTCTATTGTCACTTCCGTAGTCTGCAGCGCTGTTACATTTTTCAGTAGCAGTTCCGTTTAGATGGGCAACATCTATCCGCCCTTGATCTTTGGAGTGCGGTTTGCTGGTAGATGTCGGCTGGTTTTAAATGTCAGCCTGGCGCTCCGTTCAGTTCAGGGTCCCTTCAACCCGATGCTGCGGCTCGAGTACACCTGTGGGCCGTTACGTCCTGGCGTGCGTAGGACAGTGACGTCGACGCGTTTCACAAGGGGGTGTGTAGCTTCTTCTGGACGTTGTGATGGTGTCAGAGGGCTCCTTCTTATTGGTGTCCGGCCCTCGTTTACGCCCACCACTTTGAGCAGATCGCTCAATCGTGAAGGATTGCCCCATGTATGTGGATATTTCCGTTACTTTAGGTAGTTGTTTTGGGTTTTATACTTTAGAAGCAGAATAGTACTCGTGCGGGTCATATATATTCATTTCTAAAGATCCATTAGAGTCTGTTTTCCATTCTGCATTGTAATGTCCATAATGGTCATATTGGTGATAACAATTACTATTGGTTTAATCATTAGCAGACAGGTACTTCACTTTCAGAGCCATATGTATATTTATTTGGCTCTGGAATACTTAGTAATGGCCTACATAAGGTGGTCGGAAGATGTGTAGGTCAAAAAATGTCTCTTGCCAATATCATTTGGCATTTTTATAAAGGATCCCAGATAATTTCTGAGATTCTATGTGAGGCATAATTGATCAACACATAGACCGATCGAAATAAATGTCTTAGCATCTACGTAGAAATCGACTGACAGCATCTAATGCCTCTTGCGGGGGGAGGGAAGGGTAGATTGAGGGAAAAAGGAGGATATGGGTATAGACAACATAATTACAGTCGTTTTGGAAAATGCATTAAGGTAGATGTTTCTATATCTAGAAATATATATATTATGTGTAAAATATCCTAATGCATTGTTATATTCTATCCTGCTCTTTTTCATTCTTAAATAACTTATTTTTATAGGGTTAGAAAAGGTTGGAGGTTGAGGTCTGTGTTAAGGCCCATCGGATAGAGAGTACCGAGACGGAATATCCATCTCTTTTCCCGTTGTTGTAAAATCTGATCAAAGTCACCCCTACGTGGGGACAGATTTAGGGCATAGATGCCTTTAACCTTCATACCTGCAAGCTTACCCTGATGAAATTTTGCGAAGTGTTTTGCTACTGGTTTCTCTGGATTCTTCTCCCCTATTTCCCTTATATGCTCTCCAATGCGAATCCTGAGCTGGCGCTTGGTTTTTCCTATGTATTTCTTATCACAAGGACAGGTAATCATGTATATGACTTTTGTTGTTGCGCAGTTGATCAAACTTTTAATTTTAAATGTATTTTCACCCCTGGAATCACTAAAAGTGTCCGTTCTGTGTATAAGTGGGCATATTTGGCAGTGTCCACAAGAGAACATGCCTTTTGTTCTGGGGAATTCTGACAGCCAGGATGTGTTTGGATTCCTTGTGTATTCTGATTGAATGAGTTCATCACCTAGATTACGTGCACGTTTGGCCACTAATTTTGGTTCGGGGCCCACTATTTTAGCTATACCGGGGGTGTTGAGGAGGATCTCCCAATGTTTGTTTATTATTTTTCTCACTATTTCCCACTGTGTTCCAAATTCGGTAATAATTCGTACCGGACCTGTGTCCTGTTGGAACTCAGTGGATGTTTTTTGTTTGTGCTTAGGTCTATGTAGGAGTGACGTTCTATCACGACCTGCTGCTTTTTGTTTCGCTCTCCTTAGTTGTTTATGCGAGTAACCCCGCTCTCTGAATCTGGCGTATAGATCTGAGCTCTCTCGTCTATAGCTTTCCGCGCTAGAACAGTTTCGTTTAATACGGAGAAACTGTCCTATGGGTATGCTATTTTTCTGCCATTGAGGATGGTGACTATCTGCCCTTAATAGTGTGTTTGCAGATGTTTCCTTTCGGAAAGTATGTGTCCTGATTGTGGAGTTTTTAATGCCTATCGCCAGATCCAGGAAGGAGATCTCCTCGTGACTGAATGTAAATGTGAGTCTAATATTACGATCATTTTGATTCAGGATAGAGATAAATTCTTTTAATGAGGTTTCGTCTCCTCTCCATAGTACTAACACGTCATCAATGTACCTGAGCCAGGTATGTACATGGCTCAGGTACATTGGCGAGGTGTATACCAGGTCCTCCTCCCATAGGCCCAGGTGTAGACATGCATAAGCTGGTGCCCATGGGGCACCCATCGAGGTGCCGTTAATCTGCTGATAATATTTATCCAGAAATTGAAAAAAGTTGTTCTTTAAAGCAAAAATAAGTAGGTCAACCACAAATTCGTTCTGTGGTCCGCATCTTGGAAAATTTTTATCAAGAAATGACTTAATGGCTTTAATACCCCATTCATGAGGGATTGATGTATAAAGTGATTCTACATCAATTCCTACTAGAAGGAGATTTTCATGTACTTGGAGTTCAGCTAGATGTCCTAGGACATCTCCTGTGTCTTTGACAAAAGAATCAAGTCCAAAGACCATATCTTTGAGCATATTATCCAACAGTTTGCCTATTCTTTCAAGTGGACCCTTAATGGCTGACACTATTGGTCTACCCGGGGGATTTAACAAAGATTTATGGACTTTAGGAATTATGTAAAATGTCGGGACATTGAATTCATCTACTTGAAGGTAGTTGAACTCTTTGTTGTTCAGGAGGCCTGCTTCTTTGGCTAATTTCAATTTGTCATTTAACTCTAGGACAAGGTTGGGGAAGGGGTCATGGGGGAGTTTTACATAAGTATTTTTATCTCCCAAGAGTCGGAAGACTTCTCTCTCATAGTTCCGACTGTCAAGTAGGACCACATTCCCCCCCTTGTCACTACGTTTTATGACAATATCCTTGGCTTCGGTCAGTTCTTTTATAGCCTTTCGTTCCTCACTAGTCAAATTATCATGTTGTTTTTGGTTCCAATCTATTTTGGCTAGATCAATCTGTATCATCTCTAGAAAGAGACTTAGATATTTATTTTTATTCAAGGAGGGCATTTTATTAGATTTAATGTTAAGGCTTGTTTGTCTTTTTGTCGGTCCTAGATTTGTTTCATTGGGCATATTTCCCCCTTCCTCCCATAGGGATTCAAGAATCTCCAGTGCTTCATCAAGCTGGTTGTTGGCATCAATAGCATCTTTATTGTCTACTGTTGTAGGTTTACTAGCATGGAGAAATCGAAAGTATACCTTCCGGAGGAAGAGGGAAATATCCTTATACACTGTAAATTCATCCATTTGGCTTGTTGGGGAAAATGACATGCCTCGTTGTAGAAGTTTCTTATGTCTACTTGATAAGTCAAATTTTGACAGGTTAATTATTTTTCTGTCGCTATCCTCTAATTTTTCCATTAATGGTTCTGTTGATTCCTCTGACTTCTCGTGCGTGCTTCGCCTTTGGTGGAGTTGCGAATTTGATCTTTTTTGGTCAGTGATTTGGGGGCTGATGTTTTGTATGAACTGGGTCTGTCTTTTTGCATCTGATTTTTGTCCCCGTTCTCTGCCCCCTCCTTTTCTAAAAAAGTCACTGATTTTATTGTTTCCTCATCATCATTTTCGCTATTTGATCTATTCCCTCTTGAAGAGGATCTTCGATTTCCACGGCGGGCTCGACTTCGGCTTCGACGTGGTGTTAAATCGAAGATGTCCCCTTTTTCCCAATCGCCTAAGTCACGTCTGAATTTAGACTGCTTTGTAGTTTTTAAATTATGTTGAATTCTCTCTATTTCTTTTTTGAGGTTTTCATTTAATTTCAAAAACTCTTCTGTATTTTTATGGGGTTCAAGTCCTATCGAGCTTATAGTGATTGCTGCTGACAGCTCGGCAAGTTGAGTTTTTTCCTCCTCAACTATCAGTTGCATGACTGCAACCCCATGATTTATACATAGAATTTTCCATTTCTCTAGGAAATTCTGGCTATGTAAATGTTCAGCTGGAACTACTTTGTCGCGAAGGCCTCTGGGGATAATTTTATTTTCTATATATGTTTCAAGGAAACATATGTCCCATTTCCTATTGAGATGTTTAATGATTAATTTTTTGTGTTCTTTAAAGCGTGTTTTTATTTCTTCTTCTTTCGATGGTGTAGCAACTGTATCCTTATTAAATGCTTGACTAATTTCCTGATCAATATCCTCTCCGATAACAAATGCCATACCGAAGTGGAGATGTCAGGATAGTTTACCCAGACCACTAATGTCTATAAAGTATACAAAAGATAGGAAGAGCAAAAGTGAGGCTTGTTGTGTATATGTGATTTAAGACATTGATTTACACTGTTGACTAATCAACCCCTAGGCATATAGAGGAAAAAACTGTGGTTTCCAAGATTAGGAAGCCAGAAAAGTGGGGCTTATTGAGAAGTCATTTACGTCTTATATATAAATAATTATAAGTATCCAAAATTGTATGAAAAATTCATTTGATATATTTATTGAAAAAATAATAATAAATTAATTAATTTAAATTACATCACATATATAGGAATTAAATTAAAGCACAACCATATGACTAAACATGATTACATGTGTTTTCTCGGTTCAATAGTGAACCAGATCGAAAACAGACACATACTTGGGGGGACATATACAAACATGTAACATTTAAAACAAATGTCGTCCGGACGCCAGGGAAGACTCGCAGTATATTATCCCACTAAACCCGTTGGGTTGTAACAAAATCGTTATAACAATAATGGGAGATGCCCTCCCTTAATATCAAATATTTGTGGGATAAAAACTGGAAGTGCTCCACAGGTGGCTCGAGCCAAGTAGGGAGGGAAGGAAAAGGTAAGTGGAAGGGAAAGGGGGAGGGTGACCGCGGATAATGAACCTGATGTGCGCATTAATATCCAGCCAAAGCAATCCTAATTGACTTATGTTGATGAAATACAGATGGCATCCAATTATTATTGTATTGATTTACATGTGTTTGTACCCAATGTTGTTTTTGTATTGGATGGTTCCCTTAACAGGGATTGTCCATACCGCTTGTTGTTTCACAAAAGCAGGTTGTGGGTATACGGAACAATTGGATCGTTCACTAAATCCTGTATTTGGTTGGTGTGTATTTGCACCCACGGTTGTCTTATAACTGATGGTTTCCCTAACCGGGATTGTCCATGCTACTGTTTAACTCACAGAAAACAGATTGTGGGTGTACAAAGCAAGAGTAAAGTCAGTTCAAATTGTATTGGGATTGCATGGGATAGCCAGCATACGTTACCGCTTCCATTAACTCGATGTAGATCGTGGGCTATGAGATGTTTCAAGGGCCCATCTTCGTTTGTGTGGGGAACCGGACCTCGCTGCTGGTAGAGCAAATCTCTATTGTCACTTCCGTAGTCTGCAGCGCTGTTACATTTTTCAGTAGCAGTTCCGTTTAGATGGGCAACATCTATCCGCCCTTGGTCTTTGGAGTGCGGTTTGCTGGTAGATGTCGGCTGGTTTTAAATGTCAGCCTGGCGCTCCGTTCAGTTCAGGGTCCCTTCAACCCGATGCTGCGGCTCGAGTACACCTGTGGGCCGTTACGTCCTGGCGTGCGTAGGACAGTGACGTCGACGCGTTTCACAAGGGGGTGTGTAGCTTCTTCTGGACGTTGTGATGGTGTCAGAGGGCTCCTTCTTATTGGTGTCCGGCCCTCGTTTACGCCCACCACTTTGAGCAGATCGCTCAATCGTGAAGGATTGCCCCATGTATGTGGATATTTCCGTTACTTTAGGTAGTTGTTTTGGGTTTTATACTTTAGAAGCAGAATAGTACTCGTGCGGGTCATATATATTCATTTCTAAAGATCCATTAGAGTCTGTTTTCCATTCTGCATTGTAATGTCCATAATGGTCATATTGGTGATAACAATTACTATTGGTTTAATCATTAGCAGACAGGTACTTCACTTTCAGAGCCATATGTATATTTATTTGGCTCTGGAATACTTAGTAATGGCCTACATAAGGTGGTCGGAAGATGTGTAGGTCAAAAAATGTCTCTTGCCAATATCATTTGGCATTTTTGTAAAGGATCCCAGATAATTTCTGAGATTCTATGTGAGGCATAATTGATCAACACATAGACCGATCGAAATAAATGTCTTAGCATCTACGTAGAAATCGACTGACAGCATCTAATGCCTCTTGCGGGGGGAGGGAAGGGTAGATTGAGGGAAAAAGGAGGATATGGGTATAGACAACATAATTACAGTCGTTTTGGAAAATGCATTAAGGTAGATGTTTCTATATCTAGAAATATATATATTATGTGTAAAATATCCTAATGCATTGTTATATTCTATCCTGCTCTTTTTCATTCTTAAATAACTTATTTTTATAGGGTTAGAAAAGGTTGGAGGTTGAGGTCTGTGTTAAGGCCCATCGGATAGAGAGTACCGAGACGGAATATCCATCTCTTTTCCCGTTGTTGTAAAATCTGATCAAAGTCACCCCTACGTGGGGACAGATTTAGGGCATAGATGCCTTTAACCTTCATACCTGCAAGCTTACCCTGATGAAATTTTGCGAAGTGTTTTGCTACTGGTTTCTCTGGATTCTTCTCCCCTATTTCCCTTATATGCTCTCCAATGCGAATCCTGAGCTGGCGCTTGGTTTTTCCTATGTATTTCTTATCACAAGGACAGGTAATCATGTATATGACTTTTGTTGTTGCGCAGTTGATCAAACTTTTAATTTTAAATGTATTTTCACCCCTGGAATCACTAAAAGTGTCCGTTCTGTGTATAAGTGGGCATATTTGGCAGTGTCCACAAGAGAACATGCCTTTTGTTCTGGGGAATTCTGACAGCCAGGATGTGTTTGGATTCCTTGTGTATTCTGATTGAATGAGTTCATCACCTAGATTACGTGCACGTTTGGCCACTAATTTTGGTTCGGGGCCCACTATTTTAGCTATACCGGGGGTGTTGAGGAGGATCTCCCAATGTTTGTTTATTATTTTTCTCACTATTTCCCACTGTGTTCCAAATTCGGTAATAATTCGTACCGGACCTGTGTCCTGTTGGAACTCAGTGGATGTTTTTTGTTTGTGCTTAGGTCTATGTAGGAGTGACGTTCTATCACGACCTGCTGCTTTTTGTTTCGCTCTCCTTAGTTGTTTATGCGAGTAGCCCCGCTCTCTGAATCTGGCGTATAGATCTGAGCTCTCTCGTCTATAGCTTTCCGCGCTAGAACAGTTTCGTTTAATACGGAGAAACTGTCCTATGGGTATGCTATTTTTCTGCCATTGAGGATGGTGACTATCTGCCCTTAATAGTGTGTTTGCAGATGTTTCCTTTCGGAAAGTATGTGTCCTGATTGTGGAGTTTTTAATGCCTATCGCCAGATCCAGGAAGGAGATCTCCTCGTGACTGAATGTAAATGTGAGTCTAATATTACGATCATTTTGATTCAGGATAGAGATAAATTCTTTTAATGAGGTTTCGTCTCCTCTCCATAGTACTAACACGTCATCAATGTACCTGAGCCAGGTATGTACATGGCTCAGGTACATTGGCGAGGTGTATACCAGGTCCTCCTCCCATAGGCCCAGGTGTAGACATGCATAAGCTGGTGCCCATGGGGCACCCATCGAGGTGCCGTTAATCTGCTGATAATATTTATCCAGAAATTGAAAAAAGTTGTTCTTTAAAGCAAAAATAAGTAGGTCAACCACAAATTCGTTCTGTGGTCCGCATCTTGGAAAATTTTTATCAAGAAATGACTTAATGGCTTTAATACCCCATTCATGAGGGATTGATGTATAAAGTGATTCTACATCAATTCCTACTAGAAGGAGATTTTCATGTACTTGGAGTTCAGCTAGATGTCCTAGGACATCTCCTGTGTCTTTGACAAAAGAATCAAGTCCAAAGACCATATCTTTGAGCATATTATCCAACAGTTTGCCTATTCTTTCAAGTGGACCCTTAATGGCTGACACTATTGGTCTACCCGGGGGATTTAACAAAGATTTATGGACTTTAGGAATTATGTAAAATGTCGGGACATTGAATTCATCTACTTGAAGGTAGTTGAACTCTTTGTTGTTCAGGAGGCCTGCTTCTTTGGCTAATTTCAATTTGTCATTTAACTCTAGGACAAGGTTGGGGAAGGGGTCATGGGGGAGTTTTACATAAGTATTTTTATCTCCCAAGAGTCGGAAGACTTCTCTCTCATAGTTCCGACTGTCAAGTAGGACCACATTCCCCCCCTTGTCACTACGTTTTATGACAATATCCTTGGCTTCGGTCAGTTCTTTTATAGCCTTTCGTTCCTCACTAGTCAAATTATCATGTTGTTTTTGGTTCCAATCTATTTTGGCTAGATCAATCTGTATCATCTCTAGAAAGAGACTTAGATATTTATTTTTATTCAAGGAGGGCATTTTATTAGATTTAATGTTAAGGCTTGTTTGTCTTTTTGTCGGTCCTAGATTTGTTTCATTGGGCATATTTCACCCTTCCTCCCATAGGGATTCAAGAATCTCCAGTGCTTCATCAAGCTGGTTGTTGGCATCAATAGCATCTTTATTGTCTACTGTTGTAGGTTTACTAGCATGGAGAAATCGAAAGTATACCTTCCGGAGGAAGAGGGAAATATCCTTATACACTGTAAATTCATCCATTTGGCTTGTTGGGGAAAATGACATGCCTCGTTGTAGAAGTTTCTTATGTCTACTTGATAAGTCAAATTTTGACAGGTTAATTATTTTTCTGTCGCTATCCTCTAATTTTTCCATTAATGGTTCTGTTGATTCCTCTGACTTCTCGTGCGTGCTTCGCCTTTGGTGGAGTTGCGAATTTGATCTTTTTTGGTCAGTGATTTGGGGGCTGATGTTTTGTATGAACTGGGTCTGTCTTTTTGCATCTGATTTTTGTCCCCGTTCTCTGCCCCCTCCTTTTCTAAAAAAGTCACTGATTTTATTGTTTCCTCATCATCATTTTCGCTATTTGATCTATTCCCTCTTGAAGAGGATCTTCGATTTCCACGGCGGGCTCGACTTCGGCTTCGACGTGGTGTTAAATCGAAGATGTCCCCTTTTTCCCAATCGCCTAAGTCACGTCTGAATTTAGACTGCTTTGTAGTTTTTAAATTATGTTGAATTCTCTCTATTTCTTTTTTGAGGTTTTCATTTAATTTCAAAAACTCTTCTGTATTTTTATGGGGTTCAAGTCCTATCGAGCTTATAGTGATTGCTGCTGACAGCTCGGCAAGTTGAGTTTTTTCCTCCTCAACTATCAGTTGCATGACTGCAACCCCATGATTTATACATAGAATTTTCCATTTCTCTAGGAAATTCTGGCTATGTAAATGTTCAGCTGGAACTACTTTGTCGCGAAGGCCTCTGGGGATAATTTTATTTTCTATATATGTTTCAAGGAAACATTTGTCCCATTTCCTATTGAGATGTTTAATGATTAATTTTTTTTGTGTGTTACGTTTAAATCAAACCTTCATACCTGCAAGCTACCCTGATAATTTTGCTTTATATGGGCATATCGCATGCCTTTTGTTCTGGGGAATTCCAGCCAGGATGTCATTATTGAATGAGTTCATCACCTAGATTACGGTCACTAATTTTGGTTCCTCCCCTATTTTAGCTATACCGGGGTGTTGAGGAGGATCCCCAATGTTTGTTTATTATTTTTCTCACTATACCCACTGTTTCCTAATAATTCCCTCCTGTTGGAACTCAGTGGATGTTTTTTGTTTGTGCTTAGGTGTAGGAGTCGAGCCACTGCTGTTTTGAATCCAGTTTTTCTATCTTTCGATGTATTTTTCTGCCATTGAGGAGGGTGACATCTTTGTTTTGCAACCACCCACAATCTGTTTTCCAAACGAGGGAAACCATCAGGACAACCGTGGGTAAACTGATCAATTGTTCATGTAACATCATGTTTGGAGCAACTCAGTCATATGTGTTGTTTTCCTTCCCTCCCTACTTGGTTCTTTAACCTGTGGAGACTTCCAACACAAATTAATTATAACGATTTTGTTACCTATTTGTTTTTAAAATATGTGTCTGTTTTCGATCTGTGATGTAATTTAAATTAATTAATTTATTATTATTTTTTCAATAAATATATCAAATGAATTTTTCATACAATTTTGGATACTTATAATTATTTATATATAAGACGTAAATGACTTCTCAATAAGCCCCACTTTTCTGGCTTCCTAATCTTGGAAACCACAGTTTTTTCCTCTATATGCCTAGGGGTTGATTAGTCAATAGTGTAAATCAATGTCTTAAATCACATATACACAACAAGCCTCACTTTTGCTCTTCCTATTTTTACTAGCTATATTGGGATCACCGGTGATCCTTTCTGGAGGCATTTCTGCTTAAGTTTTTAGCACACCGTATCACTAGTTCCTCTTTTCCGTATACTTTATAGACATTAGTGGTCTGGGTAAACTATCCTGATATCTCCACTTCGGTATGGCATTTGTTATCGGAGAGGATATTGATCAGGAAATTAGTCAAGCATTTAATAAGGATACAGTTGCTACACCATCGAAAGAAGAAGAAATAAAAACACGCTTTAAAGAACACAAAAAATTAATCATTAAACATCTCAATAGGAAATGGGACATATGTTTCCTTGAAACATATATAGAAAATAAAATTATCCCCAGAGGCCTTCGCGACAAAGTAGTTCCAGCTGAACATTTACATAGCCAGAATTTCCTAGAGAAATGGAAAATTCTATGTATAAATCATGGGGTTGCAGTCATGCAACTGATAGTTGAGGAGGAAAAAACTCAACTTGCCGAGCTGTCAGCAGCAATCACTATAAGCTCGATAGGACTTGAACCCCATAAAAATACAGAAGAGTTTTTGAAATTAAATGAAAACCTCAAAAAAGAAATAGAGAGAATTCAACATAATTTAAAAACTACAAAGCAGTCTAAATTCAGACGTGACTTAGGCGATTGGGAAAAAGGGGACATCTTCGATTTAACACCACGTCGAAGCCGAAGTCGAGCCCGCCGTGGAAATCGAAGATCCTCTTCAAGAGGGAATAGATCAAATAGCGAAAATGATGATGAGGAAACAATAAAATCAGTGACTTTTTTAGTAAAGGAGGGGGCAGAGAACGGGGACAAAAATCAGATGCAAAAAGACAGACCCAGTTCATACAAAACATCAGCCCCCAAATCACTGACCAAAAAAGATCAAATTCGCAACTCCACCAAAGGCGAAGCACGCACGAGAAGTCAGAGGAATCAACAGAACCATTAATGGAAAAATTAGAGGATAGCGACAGAAAAATAATTAACCTGTCAAAATTTGACTTATCAAGTAGACATAAGAAACTTCTACAACGAGGCATGTCATTTTCCCCAACAAGCCAAATGGATGAATTTACAGTGTATAAGGATATTTCCCTCTTCCTCCGGAAGGTATACTTTCGATTTCTCCATGCTAGTAAACCTACAACAGTAGACAATAAAGATGCTATTGATGCCAACAACCAGCTTGATGAAGCACTGGAGATTCTTGAATCCCTATGGGAGGAAGGGGGAAATATGCCCAATGAAACAAATCTAGGACCGACAAAAAGACAAACAAGCCTTAACATTAAATCTAATAAAATGCCCTCCTTGAATAAAAATAAATATCTAAGTCTCTTTCTAGAGATGATACAGATTGATCTAGCCAAAATAGATTGGAACCAAAAACAACATGATAATTTGACTAGTGAGGAACGAAAGGCTATAAAAGAACTGACCGAAGCCAAGGATATTGTCATAAAACGTAGTGACAAGGGGGGGAATGTGGTCCTACTTGACAGTCGGAACTATGAGAGAGAAGTCTTCCGACTCTTGGGAGATAAAAATACTTATGTAAAACTCCCCCATGACCCCTTCCCCAACCTTGTCCTAGAGTTAAATGACAAATTGAAATTAGCCAAAGAAGCAGGCCTCCTGAACAACAAAGAGTTCAACTACCTTCAAGTAGATGAATTCAATGTCCCGACATTTTACATAATTCCTAAAGTCCATAAATCTTTGTTAAATCCCCCGGGTAGACCAATAGTGTCAGCCATTAAGGGTCCACTTGAAAGAATAGGCAAACTGTTGGATAATATGCTCAAAGATATGGTCTTTGGACTTGATTCTTTTGTCAAAGACACAGGAGATGTCCTAGGACATCTAGCTGAACTCCAAGTACATGAAAATCTCCTTCTAGTAGGAATTGATGTAGAATCACTTTATACATCAATCCCTCATGAATGGGGTATTAAAGCCATTAAGTCATTTCTTGATAAAAATTTTCCAAGATGCGGACCACAGAACGAATTTGTGGTTGACCTACTTATTTTTGCTTTAAAGAACAACTTTTTTCAATTTCTGGATAAATATTATCAGCAGATTAACGGCACCTCGATGGGTGCCCCATGGGCACCAGCTTATGCATGTCTACACCTGGGCCTATGGGAGGAGGACCTGGTATACACCTCGCCAATGTACCTGAGCCATGTACATACCTGGCTCAGGTACATTGATGACGTGTTAGTACTATGGAGAGGAGACGAAACCTCATTAAAAGAATTTATCTCTATCCTGAATCAAAATGATCGTAATATTAGACTCACATTTACATTCAGTCACGAGGAGATCTCCTTCCTGGATCTGGCGATAGGCATTAAAAACTCCACAATCAGGACACATACTTTCCGAAAGGAAACATCTGCAAACACACTATTAAGGGCAGATAGTCACCATCCTCAATGGCAGAAAAATAGCATACCCATAGGACAGTTTCTCCGTATTAAACGAAACTGTTCTAGCGCGGAAAGCTATAGACGAGAGAGCTCAGATCTATACGCCAGATTCAGAGAGCGGGGCTACTCGCATAAACAACTAAGGAGAGCGAAACAAAAAGCAGCAGGTCGTGATAGAACGTCACTCCTACATAGACCTAAGCACAAACAAAAAACATCCACTGAGTTCCAACAGGACACAGGTCCGGTACGAATTATTACCGAATTTGGAACACAGTGGGAAATAGTGAGAAAAATAATAAACAAACATTGGGAGATCCTCCTCAACACCCCCGGTATAGCTAAAATAGTGGGCCCCGAACCAAAATTAGTGGCCAAACGTGCACGTAATCTAGGTGATGAACTCATTCAATCAGAATACACAAGGAATCCAAACACATCCTGGCTGTCAGAATTCCCCAGAACAAAAGGCATGTTCTCTTGTGGACACTGCCAAATATGCCCACTTATACACAGAACGGACACTTTTAGTGATTCCAGGGGTGAAAATACATTTAAAATTAAAAGTTTGATCAACTGCGCAACAACAAAAGTCATATACATGATTACCTGTCCTTGTGATAAGAAATACATAGGAAAAACCAAGCGCCAGCTCAGGATTCGCATTGGAGAGCATATAAGGGAAATAGGGGAGAAGAATCCAGAGAAACCAGTAGCAAAACACTTCGCAAAATTTCATCAGGGTAAGCTTGCAGGTATGAAGGTTAAAGGCATCTATGCCCTAAATCTGTCCCCACGTAGGGGTGACTTTGATCAGATTTTACAACAACGGGAAAAGAGATGGATATTCCGTCTCGGTACTCTCTATCCGATGGGCCTTAACACAGACCTCAACCTCCAACCTTTTCTAACCCTATAAAAATAAGTTATTTAAGAATGAAAAAGAGCAGGATAGAATATAACAATGCATTAGGATATTTTACACATAATATATATATTTCTAGATATAGAAACATCTACCTTAATGCATTTTCCAAAACGACTGTAATTATGTTGTCTATACCCATATCCTCCTTTTTCCCTCAATCTACCCTTCCCTCCCCCCGCAAGAGGCATTAGATGCTGTCAGTCGATTTCTACGTAGATGCTAAGACATTTATTTCGATCGGTCTATGTGTTGATCAATTATGCCTCACATAGAATCTCAGAAATTATCTGGGATCCTTTACAAAAATGCCAAATGATATTGGCAAGAGACATTTTTTGACCTACACATCTTCCGACCACCTTATGTAGGCCATTACTAAGTATTCCAGAGCCAAATAAATATACATATGGCTCTGAAAGTGAAGTACCTGTCTGCTAATGATTAAACCAATAGTAATTGTTATCACCAATATGACCATTATGGACATTACAATGCAGAATGGAAAACAGACTCTAATGGATCTTTAGAAATGAATATATATGACCCGCACGAGTACTATTCTGCTTCTAAAGTATAAAACCCAAAACAACTACCTAAAGTAACGGAAATATCCACATACATGGGGCAATCCTTCACGATTGAGCGATCTGCTCAAAGTGGTGGGCGTAAACGAGGGCCGGACACCAATAAGAAGGAGCCCTCTGACACCATCACAACGTCCAGAAGAAGCTACACACCCCCTTGTGAAACGCGTCGACGTCACTGTCCTACGCACGCCAGGACGTAACGGCCCACAGGTGTACTCGAGCCGCAGCATCGGGTTGAAGGGACCCTGAACTGAACGGAGCGCCAGGCTGACATTTAAAACCAGCCGACATCTACCAGCAAACCGCACTCCAAAGATCAAGGGCGGATAGATGTTGCCCATCTAAACGGAACTGCTACTGAAAAATGTAACAGCGCTGCAGACTACGGAAGTGACAATAGAGATTTGCTCTACCAGCAGCGAGGTCCGGTTCCCCACACAAACGAAGATGGGCCCTTGAAACATCTCATAGCCCACGATCTACATCGAGTTAATGGAAGCGGTAACGTATGCTGGCTATCCCATGCAATCCCAATACAATTTGAACTGACTTTACTCTTGCTTTGTACACCCACAATCTGTTTTCTGTGAGTTAAACAGTAGCATGGACAATCCCGGTTAGGGGAACCATCAGTTATAAGACAACCGTGGGTGCAAATACACACCAACCAAATACAGGATTTAGTGAACGATCCAATTGTTCCGTATACCCACAACCTGCTTTTGTGAAACAACAAGCGGTATGGACAATCCCTGTTAAGGGAACCATCCAATACAAAAACAACATTGGGTACAAACACATGTAAATCAATACAATAATAATTGGATGCCATCTGTATTTCATCAACATAAGTCAATTAGGATTGCTTTGGCTGGATATTAATGCGCACATCAGGTTCATTATCCGCGGTCACCCTCCCCCTTTCCCTTCCACTTACCTTTTCCTTCCCTCCCTACTTGGCTCGAGCCACCTGTGGAGCACTTCCAGTTTTTATCCCACAAATATTTGATATTAAGGGAGGGCATCTCCCATTATTGTTATAACGATTTTGTTACAACCCAACGGGTTTAGTGGGATAATATACTGCGAGTCTTCCCTGGCGTCCGGACGACATTTGTTTTAAATGTTACATGTTTGTATATGTCCCCCCAAGTATGTGTCTGTTTTCGATCTGGTTCACTATTGAACCGAGAAAACACATGTAATCATGTTTAGTCATATGGTTGTGCTTTAATTTAATTCCTATATATGTGATGTAATTTAAATTAATTAATTTATTATTATTTTTTCAATAAATATATCAAATGAATTTTTCATACAATTTTGGATACTTATAATTATTTATATATAAGACGTAAATGACTTCTCAATAAGCCCCACTTTTCTGGCTTCCTAATCTTGGAAACCACAGTTTTTTCCTCTATATGCCTAGGGGTTGATTAGTCAATAGTGTAAATCAATGTCTTAAATCACATATACACAACAAGCCTCACTTTTGCTCTTCCTATTTTTACTAGCTATATTGGGATCACCGGTGATCCTTTCTGGAGGCATTTCTGCTTAAGTTTTTAGCACACCGTATCACTAGTTCCTCTTTTCCGTATACTTTATAGACATTAGTGGTCTGGGTAAACTATCCTGACATCTCCACTTCGGTATGGCATTTGTTATCGGAGAGGATATTGATCAGGAAATTAGTCAAGCATTTAATAAGGATACAGTTGCTACACCATCGAAAGAAGAAGAAATAAAAACACGCTTTAAAGAACACAAAAAATTAATCATTAAACATCTCAATAGGAAATGGGACATATGTTTCCTTGAAACATATATAGAAAATAAAATTATCCCCAGAGGCCTTCGCGACAAAGTAGTTCCAGCTGAACATTTACATAGCCAGAATTTCCTAGAGAAATGGAAAATTCTATGTATAAATCATGGGGTTGCAGTCATGCAACTGATAGTTGAGGAGGAAAAAACTCAACTTGCCGAGCTGTCAGCAGCAATCACTATAAGCTCGATAGGACTTGAACCCCATAAAAATACAGAAGAGTTTTTGAAATTAAATGAAAACCTCAAAAAAGAAATAGAGAGAATTCAACATAATTTAAAAACTACAAAGCAGTCTAAATTCAGACGTGACTTAGGCGATTGGGAAAAAGGGGACATCTTCGATTTAACACCACGTCGAAGCCGAAGTCGAGCCCGCCGTGGAAATCGAAGATCCTCTTCAAGAGGGAATAGATCAAATAGCGAAAATGATGATGAGGAAACAATAAAATCAGTGACTTTTTTAGAAAAGGAGGGGGCAGAGAACGGGGACAAAAATCAGATGCAAAAAGACAGACCCAGTTCATACAAAACATCAGCCCCCAAATCACTGACCAAAAAAGATCAAATTCGCAACTCCACCAAAGGCGAAGCACGCACGAGAAGTCAGAGGAATCAACAGAACCATTAATGGAAAAATCAGAGGATAGCGACAGAAAAATAATTAACCTGTCAAAATTTGACTTATCAAGTAGACATAAGAAACTTCTACAACGAGGCATGTCATTTTCCCCAACAAGCCAAATGGATGAATTTACAGTGTATAAGGATATTTCCCTCTTCCTCCGGAAGGTATACTTTCGATTTCTCCATGCTAGTAAACCTACAACAGTAGACAATAAAGATGCTATTGATGCCAACAACCAGCTTGATGAAGCACTGGAGATTCTTGAATCCCTATGGGAGGAAGGGGGAAATATGCCCAATGAAACAAATCTAGGACCGACAAAAAGACAAACAAGCCTTAACATTAAATCTAATAAAATGCCCTCCTTGAATAAAAATAAATATCTAAGTCTCTTTCTAGAGATGATACAGATTGATCTAGCCAAAATAGATTGGAACCAAAAACAACATGATAATTTGACTAGTGAGGAACGAAAGGCTATAAAAGAACTGACCGAAGCCAAGGATATTGTCATAAAACGTAGTGACAAGGGGGGGAATGTGGTCCTACTTGACAGTCGGAACTATGAGAGAGAAGTCTTCCGACTCTTGGGAGATAAAAATACTTATGTAAAACTCCCCCATGACCCCTTCCCCAACCTTGTCCTAGAGTTAAATGACAAATTGAAATTAGCCAAAGAAGCAGGCCTCCTGAACAACAAAGAGTTCAACTACCTTCAAGTAGATGAATTCAATGTCCCGACATTTTACATAATTCCTAAAGTCCATAAATCTTTGTTAAATCCCCCGGGTAGACCAATAGTGTCAGCCATTAAGGGTCCACTTGAAAGAATAGGCAAACTGTTGGATAATATGCTCAAAGATATGGTCTTTGGACTTGATTCTTTTGTCAAAGACACAGGAGATGTCCTAGGACATCTAGCTGAACTCCAAGTACATGAAAATCTCCTTCTAGTAGGAATTGATGTAGAATCACTTTATACATCAATCCCTCATGAATGGGGTATTAAAGCCATTAAGTCATTTCTTGATAAAAATTTTCCAAGATGCGGACCACAGAACGAATTTGTGGTTGACCTACTTATTTTTGCTTTAAAGAACAACTTTTTTCAATTTCTGGATAAATATTATCAGCAGATTAACGGCACCTCGATGGGTGCCCCATGGGCACCAGCTTATGCATGTCTACACCTGGGCCTATGGGAGGAGGACCTGGTATACACCTCGCCAATGTACCTGAGCCATGTACATACCTGGCTCAGGTACATTGATGACGTGTTAGTACTATGGAGAGGAGACGAAACCTCATTAAAAGAATTTATCTCTATCCTGAATCAAAATGATCGTAATATTAGACTCACATTTACATTCAGTCACGAGGAGATCTCCTTCCTGGATCTGGCGATAGGCATTAAAAACTCCACAATCAGGACACATACTTTCCGAAAGGAAACATCTGCAAACACACTATTAAGGGCAGATAGTCACCATCCTCAATGGCAGAAAAATAGCATACCCATAGGACAGTTTCTCCGTATTAAACGAAACTGTTCTAGCGCGGAAAGCTATAGACGAGAGAGCTCAGATCTATACGCCAGATTCAGAGAGCGGGGCTACTCGCATAAACAACTAAGGAGAGCGAAACAAAAAGCAGCAGGTCGTGATAGAACGTCACTCCTACATAGACCTAAGCACAAACAAAAAACATCCACTGAGTTCCAACAGGACACAGGTCCGGTACGAATTATTACCGAATTTGGAACACAGTGGGAAATAGTGAGAAAAATAATAAACAAACATTGGGAGATCCTCCTCAACACCCCCGGTATAGCTAAAATAGTGGGCCCCGAACCAAAATTAGTGGCCAAACGTGCACGTAATCTAGGTGATGAACTCATTCAATCAGAATACACAAGGAATCCAAACACATCCTGGCTGTCAGAATTCCCCAGAACAAAAGGCATGTTCTCTTGTGGACACTGCCAAATATGCCCACTTATACACAGAACGGACACTTTTAGTGATTCCAGGGGTGAAAATACATTTAAAATTAAAAGTTTGATCAACTGCGCAACAACAAAAGTCATATACATGATTACCTGTCCTTGTGATAAGAAATACATAGGAAAAACCAAGCGCCAGCTCAGGATTCGCATTGGAGAGCATATAAGGGAAATAGGGGAGAAGAATCCAGAGAAACCAGTAGCAAAACACTTCGCAAAATTTCATCAGGGTAAGCTTGCAGGTATGAAGGTTAAAGGCATCTATGCCCTAAATCTGTCCCCACGTAGGGGTGACTTTGATCAGATTTTACAACAACGGGAAAAGAGATGGATATTCCGTCTCGGTACTCTCTATCCGATGGGCCTTAACACAGACCTCAACCTCCAACCTTTTCTAACCCTATAAAAATAAGTTATTTAAGAATGAAAAAGAGCAGGATAGAATATAACAATGCATTAGGATATTTTACACATAATATATATATTTCTAGATATAGAAACATCTACCTTAATGCATTTTCCAAAACGACTGTAATTATGTTGTCTATACCCATATCCTCCTTTTTCCCTCAATCTACCCTTCCCTCCCCCCGCAAGAGGCATTAGATGCTGTCAGTCGATTTCTACGTAGATGCTAAGACATTTATTTCGATCGGTCTATGTGTTGATCAATTATGCCTCACATAGAATCTCAGAAATTATCTGGGATCCTTTACAAAAATGCCAAATGATATTGGCAAGAGACATTTTTTGACCTACACATCTTCCGACCACCTTATGTAGGCCATTACTAAGTATTCCAGAGCCAAATAAATATACATATGGCTCTGAAAGTGAAGTACCTGTCTGCTAATGATTAAACCAATAGTAATTGTTATCACCAATATGACCATTATGGACATTACAATGCAGAATGGAAAACAGACTCTAATGGATCTTTAGAAATGAATATATATGACCCGCACGAATACTATTCTGCTTCTAAAGTATAAAACCCAAAACAACTACCTAAAGTAACGGAAATATCCACATACATGGGGCAATCCTTCACGATTGAGCGATCTGCTCAAAGTGGTGGGCGTAAACGAGGGCCGGACACCAATAAGAAGGAGCCCTCTGACACCATCACAACGTCCAGAAGAAGCTACACACCCCCTTGTGAAACGCGTCGACGTCACTGTCCTACGCACGCCAGGACGTAACGGCCCACAGGTGTACTCGAGCCGCAGCATCGGGTTGAAGGGACCCTGAACTGAACGGAGCGCCAGGCTGACATTTAAAACCAGCCGACATCTACCAGCAAACCGCACTCCAAAGATCAAGGGCGGATAGATGTTGCCCATCTAAACGGAACTGCTACTGAAAAATGTAACAGCGCTGCAGACTACGGAAGTGACAATAGAGATTTGCTCTACCAGCAGCGAGGTCCGGTTCCCCACACAAACGAAGATGGGCCCTTGAAACATCTCATAGCCCACGATCTACATCGAGTTAATGGAAGCGGTAACGTATGCTGGCTATCCCATGCAATCCCAATACAATTTGAACTGACTTTACTCTTGCTTTGTACACCCACAATCTGTTTTCTGTGAGTTAAACAGTAGCATGGACAATCCCGGTTAGGGAAACCATCAGTTATAAGACAACCGTGGGTGCAAATACACACCAACCAAATACAGGATTTAGTGAACGATCCAGTTGTTCCGTATACCCACAACCTGCTTTTGTGAAACAACAAGCGGTATGGACAATCCCTGTTAAGGGAACCATCCAATACAAAAACAACATTGGGTACAAACACATGTAAATCAATACAATAATAATTGGATGCCATCTGTATTTCATCAACATAAGTCAATTAGGATTGCTTTGGCTGGATATTAATGCGCACATCAGGTTCATTATCCGCGGTCACCCTCCCCCTTTCCCTTCCACTTACCTTTTCCTTCCCTCCCTACTTGGCTCGAGCCACCTGTGGAGCACTTCCAGTTTTTATCCCACAAATATTTGATATTAAGGGAGGGCATCTCCCATTATTGTTATAACGATTTTGTTACAACCCAACGGGTTTAGTGGGATAATACTGCAAGTCTTCCCTGGCGTCCGGACGACATTTGTTTTAAATGTTACATGTTTGTATATGTCCCCCCAAGTATGTGTCTGTTTTCGATCTGGTTCACTATTGAACCGAGAAAACACATGTAATCATGTTTAGTCATATGGTTGTGCTTTAATTTAATTCCTATATATGTGATGTAATTTAAATTAATTAATTTATTATTATTTTTTCAATAAATATATCAAATGAATTTTTCATACAATTTTGGATACTTATAATTATTTATATATAAGACGTAAATGACTTCTCAATAAGCCCCACTTTTCTGGCTTCCTAATCTTGGAAACCACAGTTTTTTCCTCTATATGCCTAGGGGTTGATTAGTCAATAGTGTAAATCAATGTCTTAAATCACATATACACAACAAGCCTCACTTTTGCTCTTCCTATTTTTACTAGCTATATTGGGATCACCGGTGATCCTTTCTGGAGGCATTTCTGCTTAAGTTTTTAGCACACCGTATCACTAGTTCCTCTTTTCCGTATACTTTATAGACATTAGTGGTCTGGGTAAACTATCCTGATATCTCCACTTCGGTATGGCATTTGTTATCGGAGAGGATATTGATCAGGAAATTAGTCAAGCATTTAATAAGGATACAGTTGCTACACCATCGAAAGAAGAAGAAATAAAAACACGCTTTAAAGAACACAAAAAATTAATCATTAAACATCTCAATAGGAAATGGGACATATGTTTCCTTGAAACATATATAGAAAATAAAATTATCCCCAGAGGCCTTCGCGACAAAGTAGTTCCAGCTGAACATTTACATAGCCAGAATTTCCTAGAGAAATGGAAAATTCTATGTATAAATCATGGGGTTGCAGTCATGCAACTGATAGTTGAGGAGGAAAAAACTCAACTTGCCGAGCTGTCAGCAGCAATCACTATAAGCTCGATAGGACTTGAACCCCATAAAAATACAGAAGAGTTTTTGAAATTAAATGAAAACCTCAAAAAAGAAATAGAGAGAATTCAACATAATTTAAAAACTACAAAGCAGTCTAAATTCAGACGTGACTTAGGCGATTGGGAAAAAGGGGACATCTTCGATTTAACACCACGTCGAAGCCGAAGTCGAGCCCGCCGTGGAAATCGAAGATCCTCTTCAAGAGGGAATAGATCAAATAGCGAAAATGATGATGAGGAAACAATAAAATCAGTGACTTTTTTAGTAAAGGAGGGGGCAGAGAACGGGGACAAAAATCAGATGCAAAAAGACAGACCCAGTTCATACAAAACATCAGCCCCCAAATCACTGACCAAAAAAGATCAAATTCGCAACTCCACCAAAGGCGAAGCACGCACGAGAAGTCAGAGGAATCAACAGAACCATTAATGGAAAAATCAGAGGATAGCGACAGAAAAATAATTAACCTGTCAAAATTTGACTTATCAAGTAGACATAAGAAACTTCTACAACGAGGCATGTCATTTTCCCCAACAAGCCAAATGGATGAATTTACAGTGTATAAGGATATTTCCCTCTTCCTCCGGAAGGTATACTTTCGATTTCTCCATGCTAGTAAACCTACAACAGTAGACAATAAAGATGCTATTGATGCCAACAACCAGCTTGATGAAGCACTGGAGATTCTTGAATCCCTATGGGAGGAAGGGGGAAATATGCCCAATGAAACAAATCTAGGACCGACAAAAAGACAAACAAGCCTTAACATTAAATCTAATAAAATGCCCTCCTTGAATAAAAATAAATATCTAAGTCTCTTTCTAGAGATGATACAGATTGATCTAGCCAAAATAGATTGGAACCAAAAACAACATGATAATTTGACTAGTGAGGAACGAAAGGCTATAAAAGAACTGACCGAAGCCAAGGATATTGTCATAAAACGTAGTGACAAGGGGGGGAATGTGGTCCTACTTGACAGTCGGAACTATGAGAGAGAAGTCTTCCGACTCTTGGGAGATAAAAATACTTATGTAAAACTCCCCCATGACCCCTTCCCCAACCTTGTCCTAGAGTTAAATGACAAATTGAAATTAGCCAAAGAAGCAGGCCTCCTGAACAACAAAGAGTTCAACTACCTTCAAGTAGATGAATTCAATGTCCCGACATTTTACATAATTCCTAAAGTCCATAAATCTTTGTTAAATCCCCCGGGTAGACCAATAGTGTCAGCCATTAAGGGTCCACTTGAAAGAATAGGCAAACTGTTGGATAATATGCTCAAAGATATGGTCTTTGGACTTGATTCTTTTGTCAAAGACACAGGAGATGTCCTAGGACATCTAGCTGAACTCCAAGTACATGAAAATCTCCTTCTAGTAGGAATTGATGTAGAATCACTTTATACATCAATCCCTCATGAATGGGGTATTAAAGCCATTAAGTCATTTCTTGATAAAAATTTTCCAAGATGCGGACCACAGAACGAATTTGTGGTTGACCTACTTATTTTTGCTTTAAAGAACAACTTTTTTCAATTTCTGGATAAATATTATCAGCAGATTAACGGCACCTCGATGGGTGCCCCATGGGCACCAGCTTATGCATGTCTACACCTGGGCCTATGGGAGGAGGACCTGGTATACACCTCGCCAATGTACCTGAGCCATGTACATACCTGGCTCAGGTACATTGATGACGTGTTAGTACTATGGAGAGGAGACGAAACCTCATTAAAAGAATTTATCTCTATCCTGAATCAAAATGATCGTAATATTAGACTCACATTTACATTCAGTCACGAGGAGATCTCCTTCCTGGATCTGGCGATAGGCATTAAAAACTCCACAATCAGGACACATACTTTCCGAAAGGAAACATCTGCAAACACACTATTAAGGGCAGATAGTCACCATCCTCAATGGCAGAAAAATAGCATACCCATAGGACAGTTTCTCCGTATTAAACGAAACTGTTCTAGCGCGGAAAGCTATAGACGAGAGAGCTCAGATCTATACGCCAGATTCAGAGAGCGGGGTTACTCGCATAAACAACTAAGGAGAGCGAAACAAAAAGCAGCAGGTCGTGATAGAACGTCACTCCTACATAGACCTAAGCACAAACAAAAAACATCCACTGAGTTCCAACAGGACACAGGTCCGGTACGAATTATTACCGAATTTGGAACACAGTGGGAAATAGTGAGAAAAATAATAAACAAACATTGGGAGATCCTCCTCAACACCCCCGGTATAGCTAAAATAGTGGGCCCCGAACCAAAATTAGTGGCCAAACGTGCACGTAATCTAGGTGATGAACTCATTCAATCAGAATACACAAGGAATCCAAACACATCCTGGCTGTCAGAATTCCCCAGAACAAAAGGCATGTTCTCTTGTGGACACTGCCAAATATGCCCACTTATACACAGAACGGACACTTTTAGTGATTCCAGGGGTGAAAATACATTTAAAATTAAAAGTTTGATCAACTGCGCAACAACAAAAGTCATATACATGATTACCTGTCCTTGTGATAAGAAATACATAGGAAAAACCAAGCGCCAGCTCAGGATTCGCATTGGAGAGCATATAAGGGAAATAGGGGAGAAGAATCCAGAGAAACCAGTAGCAAAACACTTCGCAAAATTTCATCAGGGTAAGCTTGCAGGTATGAAGGTTAAAGGCATCTATGCCCTAAATCTGTCCCCACGTAGGGGTGACTTTGATCAGATTTTACAACAACGGGAAAAGAGATGGATATTCCGTCTCGGTACTCTCTATCCGATGGGCCTTAACACAGACCTCAACCTCCAACCTTTTCTAACCCTATAAAAATAAGTTATTTAAGAATGAAAAAGAGCAGGATAGAATATAACAATGCATTAGGATATTTTACACATAATATATATATTTCTAGATATAGAAACATCTACCTTAATGCATTTTCCAAAACGACTGTAATTATGTTGTCTATACCCATATCCTCCTTTTTCCCTCAATCTACCCTTCCCTCCCCCCGCAAGAGGCATTAGATGCTGTCAGTCGATTTCTACGTAGATGCTAAGACATTTATTTCGATCGGTCTATGTGTTGATCAATTATGCCTCACATAGGATCTCAGAAATTATCTGGGATCCTTTATAAAAATGCCAAATGATATTGGCAAGAGACATTTTTTGACCTACACATCTTCCGACCACCTTATGTAGGCCATTACTAAGTATTCCAGAGCCAAATAAATATACATATGGCTCTGAAAGTGAAGTACCTGTCTGCTAATGATTAAACCGATAGTAATTGTTATCACCAATATGACCATTATGGACATTACAATGCAGAATGGAAAACAGACTCTAATGGATCTTTAGAAATGAATATATATGACCCGCACGAGTACTATTCTGCTTCTAAAGTATAAAACCCAAAACAACTACCTAAAGTAACGGAAATATCCACATACATGGGGCAATCCTTCACGATTGAGCGATCTGCTCAAAGTGGTGGGCGTAAACGAGGGCCGGACACCAATAAGAAGGAGCCCTCTGACACCATCACAACGTCCAGAAGAAGCTACACACCCCCTTGTGAAACGCGTCGACGTCACTGTCCTACGCACGCCAGGACGTAACGGCCCACAGGTGTACTCGAGCCGCAGCATCGGGTTGAAGGGACCCTGAACTGAACGGAGCGCCAGGCTGACATTTAAAACCAGCCGACATCTACCAGCAAACCGCACTCCAAAGATCAAGGGCGGATAGATGTTGCCCATCTAAACGGAACTGCTACTGAAAAATGTAACAGCGCTGCAGACTACGGAAGTGACAATAGAGATTTGCTCTACCAGCAGCGAGGTCCGGTTCCCCACACAAACGAAGATGGGCCCTTGAAACATCTCATAGCCCACGATCTACATCGAGTTAATGGAAGCGGTAACGTATGCTGGCTATCCCATGCAATCCCAATACAATTTGAACTGACTTTACTCTTGCTTTGTACACCCACAATCTGTTTTCTGTGAGTTAAACAGTAGCATGGACAATCCCGGTTAGGGAAACCATCAGTTATAAGACAACCGTGGGTGCAAATACACACCAACCAAATACAGGATTTAGTGAACGATCCAATTGTTCCGTATACCCACAACCTGCTTTTGTGAAACAACAAGCGGTATGGACAATCCCTGTTAAGGGAACCATCCAATACAAAAACAACATTGGGTACAAACACATGTAAATCAATACAATAATAATTGGATGCCACCTGTATTTCATCAACATAAGTCAATTAGGATTGCTTTGGTTGGATATTAATGCGCACATCAGGTTCATTATCCGCGGTCACCCTCCCCCTTTCCCTTCCACTTACCTTTTCCTTCCCTCCCTACTTGGCTCGAGC
Source organism: Lithobates sylvaticus (assembly GCA_028564925.1). Lineage (NCBI taxonomy): Eukaryota > Metazoa > Chordata > Amphibia > Anura > Ranidae > Lithobates > Lithobates sylvaticus. Next base: position 791,996,755 of record CM053026.1, read on the forward strand.
CACCTGTGGAGCACTTCCAGTTTTTATCCCATAAATATTTGATATTAAGGGAGGGCATCTCCCATTATTGTTATAACGATTTTGTTACAACCCAACGGGTTTAGTGGGATAATATACTGCGAGTCTTCCCTGGCGTCCGGACGACATTTGTTTTAAATGTTACATGTTTGTATATGTCCCCCCAAGTATGTGTCTGTTTTCGATCTGGTTCACTATTGAACCGAGAAAACACATGTAATCATGTTTAGTCATATGGTTGTGCTTTAATTTAATTCCTATATATGTGATGTAATTTAAATTAATTAATTTATTATTATTTTTTCAATAAATATATCAAATGAATTTTTCATACAATTTTGGATACTTATAATTATTTATATATAAGACGTAAATGACTTCTCAATAAGCCCCACTTTTCTGGCTTCCTAATCTTGGAAACCACAGTTTTTTCCTCTATATGCCTAGGGGTTGATTAGTCAACAGTATAAATCAATGTCTTAAATCACATATACACAACAAGCCTCACTTTTGCTCTTCCTATTTTTACTAGCTATATTGGGATCACCGGTGATCCTTTCTGGAGGCATTTCTGCTTAAGTTTTTAGCACACCGTATCACTAGTTCCTCTTTTCCGTATACTTTATAGACATTAGTGGTCTGGGTAAACTATCCTGACATCTCCACTTCGGTATGGCATTTGTTATCGGAGAGGATATTGATCAGGAAATTAGTCAAGCATTTAATAAGGATACAGTTGCTACACCATCGAAAGAAGAAGAAATAAAAACACGCTTTAAAGAACACAAAAAATTAATCATTAAACATCTCAATAGGAAATGGGACATATGTTTCCTTGAAACATATATAGAAAATAAAATTATCCCCAGAGGCCTTCGCGACAAAGTAGTTCCAGCTGAACATTTACATAGCCAGAATTTCCTAGAGAAATGGAAAATTCTATGTATAAACCATGGGGTTGCAGTCATGCAACTGATAGTTGAGGAGGAAAAAACTCAACTTGCCGAGCTGTCAGCAGCAATCACTATAAGCTCGATAGGACTTGAACCCCATAAAAATACAGAAGAGTTTTTGAAATTAAATGAAAACCTCAAAAAAGAAATAGAGAGAATTCAACATAATTTAAAAACTACAAAGCAGTCTAAATTCAGACGTGACTTAGGCGATTGGGAAAAAGGGGACATCTTCGATTTAACACCACGTCGAAGCCGAAGTCGAGCCCGCCGTGGAAATCGAAGATCCTCTTCAAGAGGGAATAGATCAAATAGCGAAAATGATGATGAGGAAACAATAAAATCAGTGACTTTTTTAGAAAAGGAGGGGGCAGAGAACGGGGACAAAAATCAGATGCAAAAAGACAGACCCAGTTCATACAAAACATCAGCCCCCAAATCACTGACCAAAAAAGATCAAATTCGCAACTCCACCAAAGGCGAAGCACGCACGAGAAGTCAGAGGAATCAACAGAACCATTAATGGAAAAATTAGAGGATAGCGACAGAAAAATAATTAACCTGTCAAAATTTGACTTATCAAGTAGACATAAGAAACTTCTACAACGAGGCATGTCATTTTCCCCAACAAGCCAAATGGATGAATTTACAGTGTATAAGGATATTTCCCTCTTCCTCCGGAAGGTATACTTTCGATTTCTCCATGCTAGTAAACCTACAACAGTAGACAATAAAGATGCTATTGATGCCAACAACCAGCTTGATGAAGCACTGGAGATTCTTGAATCCCTATGGGAGGAAGGGGGAAATATGCCCAATGAAACAAATCTAGGACCGACAAAAAGACAAACAAGCCTTAACATTAAATCTAATAAAATGCCCTCCTTGAATAAAAATAAATATCTAAGTCTCTTTCTAGAGATGATACAGATTGATCTAGCCAAAATAGATTGGAACCAAAAACAACATGATAATTTGACTAGTGAGGAACGAAAGGCTATAAAAGAACTGACCGAAGCCAAGGATATTGTCATAAAACGTAGTGACAAGGGGGGGAATGTGGTCCTACTTGACAGTCGGAACTATGAGAGAGAAGTCTTCCGACTCTTGGGAGATAAAAATACTTATGTAAAACTCCCCCATGACCCCTTCCCCAACCTTGTCCTAGAGTTAAATGACAAATTGAAATTAGCCAAAGAAGCAGGCCTCCTGAACAACAAAGAGTTCAACTACCTTCAAGTAGATGAATTCAATGTCCCGACATTTTACATAATTCCTAAAGTCCATAAATCTTTGTTAAATCCCCCGGGTAGACCAATAGTGTCAGCCATTAAGGGTCCACTTGAAAGAATAGGCAAACTGTTGGATAATATGCTCAAAGATATGGTCTTTGGACTTGATTCTTTTGTCAAAGACACAGGAGATGTCCTAGGACATCTAGCTGAACTCCAAGTACATGAAAATCTCCTTCTAGTAGGAATTGATGTAGAATCACTTTATACATCAATCCCTCATGAATGGGGTATTAAAGCCATTAAGTCATTTCTTGATAAAAATTTTCCAAGATGCGGACCACAGAACGAATTTGTGGTTGACCTACTTATTTTTGCTTTAAAGAACAACTTTTTTCAATTTCTGGATAAATATTATCAGCAGATTAACGGCACCTCGATGGGTGCCCCATGGGCACCAGCTTATGCATGTCTACACCTGGGCCTATGGGAGGAGGACCTGGTATACACCTCGCCAATGTACCTGAGCCATGTACATACCTGGCTCAGGTACATTGATGACGTGTTAGTACTATGGAGAGGAGACGAAACCTCATTAAAAGAATTTATCTCTATCCTGAATCAAAATGATCGTAATATTAGACTCACATTTACATTCAGTCACGAGGAGATCTCCTTCCTGGATCTGGCGATAGGCATTAAAAACTCCACAATCAGGACACATACTTTCCGAAAGGAAACATCTGCAAACACACTATTAAGGGCAGATAGTCACCATCCTCAATGGCAGAAAAATAGCATACCCATAGGACAGTTTCTCCGTATTAAACGAAACTGTTCTAGCGCGGAAAGCTATAGACGAGAGAGCTCAGATCTATACGCCAGATTCAGAGAGCGGGGCTACTCGCATAAACAACTAAGGAGAGCGAAACAAAAAGCAGCAGGTCGTGATAGAACGTCACTCCTACATAGACCTAAGCACAAACAAAAAACATCCACTGAGTTCCAACAGGACACAGGTCCGGTACGAATTATTACCGAATTTGGAACACAGTGGGAAATAGTGAGAAAAATAATAAACAAACATTGGGAGATCCTCCTCAACACCCCCGGTATAGCTAAAATAGTGGGCCCCGAACCAAAATTAGTGGCCAAACGTGCACGTAATCTAGGTGATGAACTCATTCAATCAGAATACACAAGGAATCCAAACACATCCTGGCTGTCAGAATTCCCCAGAACAAAAGGCATGTTCTCTTGTGGACACTGCCAAATATGCCCACTTATACACAGAACGGACACTTTTAGTGATTCCAGGGGTGAAAATACATTTAAAATTAAAAGTTTGATCAACTGCGCAACAACAAAAGTCATATACATGATTACCTGTCCTTGTGATAAGAAATACATAGGAAAAACCAAGCGCCAGCTCAGGATTCGCATTGGAGAGCATATAAGGGAAATAGGGGAGAAGAATCCAGAGAAACCAGTAGCAAAACACTTCGCAAAATTTCATCAGGGTAAGCTTGCAGGTATGAAGGTTAAAGGCATCTATGCCCTAAATCTGTCCCCACGTAGGGGTGACTTTGATCAGATTTTACAACAACGGGAAAAGAGATGGATATTCCGTCTCGGTACTCTCTATCCGATGGGCCTTAACACAGACCTCAACCTCCAACCTTTTCTAACCCTATAAAAATAAGTTATTTAAGAATGAAAAAGAGCAGGATAGAATATAACAATGCATTAGGATATTTTACACATAATATATATATTTCTAGATATAGAAACATCTACCTTAATGCATTTTCCAAAACGACTGTAATTATGTTGTCTATACCCATATCCTCCTTTTTCCCTCAATCTACCCTTCCCTCCCCCCGCAAGAGGCATTAGATGCTGTCAGTCGATTTCTACGTAGATGCTAAGACATCTATCTCGATCGGTCTATGTGTTGATCAATTATGCCTCACATAGGATCTCAGAAATTATCTGGGATCCTTTATAAAAATGCCAAATGATATTGGCAAGAGACATTTTTTGACCTACACATCTTCCGACCACCTTATGTAGGCCATTACTAAGTATTCCAGAGCCAAATAAATATACATATGGCTCTGAAAGTGAAGTACCTGTCTGCTAATGATTAAACCAATAGTAATTGTTATCACCAATATGACCATTATGGACATTACAATGCAGAATGGAAAACAGACTCTAATGGATCTTTAGAAATGAATATATATGACCCGCACGAGTACTATTCTGCTTCTAAAGTATAAAACCCAAAACAACTACCTAAAGTAACGGAAATATCCACATACATGGGGCAATCCTTCACGATTGAGCGATCTGCTCAAAGTGGTGGGCGTAAACGAGGGCCGGACACCAATAAGAAGGAGCCCTCTGACACCATCACAACGTCCAGAAGAAGCTACACACCCCCTTGTGAAACGCGTCGACGTCACTGTCCTACGCACGCCAGGACGTAACGGCCCACAGGTGTACTCGAGCCGCAGCATCGGGTTGAAGGGACCCTGAACTGAACGGAGCGCCAGGCTGACATTTAAAACCAGCCGACATCTACCAGCAAACCGCACTCCAAAGATCAAGGGCGGATAGATGTTGCCCATCTAAACGGAACTGCTACTGAAAAATGTAACAGCGCTGCAGACTACGGAAGTGACAATAGAGATTTGCTCTACCAGCAGCGAGGTCCGGTTCCCCACACAAACGAAGATGGGCCCCTGAAACATCTCATAGCCCACGATCTACATCGAGTTAATGGAAGCGGTAACGTATGCTGGCTATCCCATGCAATCCCAATACAATTTGAACTGACTTTACTCTTGCTTTGTACACCCACAATCTGTTTTCTGTGAGTTAAACAGTAGCATGGACAATCCCGGTTAGGGAAACCATCAGTTATAAGACAACCGTGGGTGCAAATACACACCAACCAAATACAGGATTTAGTGAACGATCCAATTGTTCCGTATACCCACAACCTGCTTTTGTGAAACAACAAGCGGTATGGACAATCCCTGTTAAGGGAACCATCCAATACAAAAACAACATTGGGTACAAACACATGTAAATCAATACAATAATAATTGGATGCCACCTGTATTTCATCAACATAAGTCAATTAGGATTGCTTTGGTTGGATATTAATGCGCACATCAGGTTCATTATCCGCGGTCACCCTCCCCCTTTCCCTTCCACTTACCTTTTCCTTCCCTCCCTACTTGGCTCGAGCCACCTGTGGAGCACTTCCAGTTTTTATCCCACAAATATTTGATATTAAGGGAGGGCATCTCCCATTATTGTTATAACGATTTTGTTACAACCCAACGGGTTTAGTGGGATAATATACTGCGAGTCTTCCCTGGCGTCCGGACGACATTTGTTTTAAATGTTACATGTTTGTATATGTCCCCCCAAGTATGTGTCTGTTTTCGATCTGGTTCACTATTGAACCGAGAAAACACATGTAATCATGTTTAGTCATATGGTTGTGCTTTAATTTAATTCCTATATATGTGATGTAATTTAAATTAATTAATTTATTATTATTTTTTCAATAAATATATCAAATGAATTTTTCATACAATTTTGGATACTTATAATTATTTATATATAAGACGTAAATGACTTCTCAATAAGCCCCACTTTTCTGGCTTCCTAATCTTGGAAACCACAGTTTTTTCCTCTATATGCCTAGGGGTTGATTAGTCAACAGTGTAAATCAATCTTAAATCACATATACACAACAAGTCAAACTATATAATCACATATACACAACAAGCCTCACTTTTGCTCTTCCTATTTTTAAAAATACAGAAGAGTTTTTGAAATTAAATGAAAACCTCAAAAAAGAAATAGAGAGAATTCAACATAATTTAAAAACTACAAAGCAGTCTAAATTCAGACGTGACTTAGGCGATTGGGAAAAAGGGGACATCTTCGATTTAACACCACGTCGAAGCCGAAGTCGAGCCCGCCGTGGAAATCGAAGATCCTCTTCAAGAGGGAATAGATCAAATAGCGAAAATGATGATGAGGAAACAATAAAATCAGTGACTTTTTTAGTAAAGGAGGGGGCAGAGAACGGGGACAAAAATCAGATGCAAAAAGACAGACCCAGTTCATACAAAACATCAGCCCCCAAATCACTGACCAAAAAAGATCAAATTCGCAACTCCACCAAAGGCGAAGCACGCACGAGAAGTCAGAGGAATCAACAGAACCATTAATGGAAAAATCAGAGGATAGCGACAGAAAAATAATTAACCTGTCAAAATTTGACTTATCAAGTAGACATAAGAAACTTCTACAACGAGGCATGTCATTTTCCCCAACAAGCCAAATGGATGAATTTACAGTGTATAAGGATATTTCCCTCTTCCTCCGGAAGGTATACTTTCGATTTCTCCATGCTAGTAAACCTACAACAGTAGACAATAAAGATGCTATTGATGCCAACAACCAGCTTGATGAAGCACTGGAGATTCTTGAATCCCTATGGGAGGAAGGGGGAAATATGCCCAATGAAACAAATCTAGGACCGACAAAAAGACAAACAAGCCTTAACATTAAATCTAATAAAATGCCCTCCTTGAATAAAAATAAATATCTAAGTCTCTTTCTAGAGATGATACAGATTGATCTAGCCAAAATAGATTGGAACCAAAAACAACATGATAATTTGACTAGTGAGGAACGAAAGGCTATAAAAGAACTGACCGAAGCCAAGGATATTGTCATAAAACGTAGTGACAAGGGGGGGAATGTGGTCCTACTTGACAGTCGGAACTATGAGAGAGAAGTCTTCCGACTCTTGGGAGATAAAAATACTTATGTAAAACTCCCCCATGACCCCTTCCCCAACCTTGTCCTAGAGTTAAATGACAAATTGAAATTAGCCAAAGAAGCAGGCCTCCTGAACAACAAAGAGTTCAACTACCTTCAAGTAGATGAATTCAATGTCCCGACATTTTACATAATTCCTAAAGTCCATAAATCTTTGTTAAATCCCCCGGGTAGACCAATAGTGTCAGCCATTAAGGGTCCACTTGAAAGAATAGGCAAACTGTTGGATAATATGCTCAAAGATATGGTCTTTGGACTTGATTCTTTTGTCAAAGACACAGGAGATGTCCTAGGACATCTAGCTGAACTCCAAGTACATGAAAATCTCCTTCTAGTAGGAATTGATGTAGAATCACTTTATACATCAATCCCTCATGAATGGGGTATTAAAGCCATTAAGTCATTTCTTGATAAAAATTTTCCAAGATGCGGACCACAGAACGAATTTGTGGTTGACCTACTTATTTTTGCTTTAAAGAACAACTTTTTTCAATTTCTGGATAAATATTATCAGCAGATTAACGGCACCTCGATGGGTGCCCCATGGGCACCAGCTTATGCATGTCTACACCTGGGCCTATGGGAGGAGGACCTGGTATACACCTCGCCAATGTACCTGAGCCATGTACATACCTGGCTCAGGTACATTGATGACGTGTTAGTACTATGGAGAGGAGACGAAACCTCATTAAAAGAATTTATCTCTATCCTGAATCAAAATGATCGTAATATTAGACTCACATTTACATTCAGTCACGAGGAGATCTCCTTCCTGGATCTGGCGATAGGCATTAAAAACTCCACAATCAGGACACATACTTTCCGAAAGGAAACATCTGCAAACACACTATTAAGGGCAGATAGTCACCATCCTCAATGGCAGAAAAATAGCATACCCATAGGACAGTTTCTCCGTATTAAACGAAACTGTTCTAGCGCGGAAAGCTATAGACGAGAGAGCTCAGATCTATACGCCAGATTCAGAGAGCGGGGTTACTCGCATAAACAACTAAGGAGAGCGAAACAAAAAGCAGCAGGTCGTGATAGAACGTCACTCCTACATAGACCTAAGCACAAACAAAAAACATCCACTGAGTTCCAACAGGACACAGGTCCGGTACGAATTATTACCGAATTTGGAACACAGTGGGAAATAGTGAGAAAAATAATAAACAAACATTGGGAGATCCTCCTCAACACCCCCGGTATAGCTAAAATAGTGGGCCCCGAACCAAAATTAGTGGCCAAACGTGCACGTAATCTAGGTGATGAACTCATTCAATCAGAATACACAAGGAATCCAAACACATCCTGGCTGTCAGAATTCCCCAGAACAAAAGGCATGTTCTCTTGTGGACACTGCCAAATATGCCCACTTATACACAGAACGGACACTTTTAGTGATTCCAGGGGTGAAAATACATTTAAAATTAAAAGTTTGATCAACTGCGCAACAACAAAAGTCATATACATGATTACCTGTCCTTGTGATAAGAAATACATAGGAAAAACCAAGCGCCAGCTCAGGATTCGCATTGGAGAGCATATAAGGGAAATAGGGGAGAAGAATCCAGAGAAACCAGTAGCAAAACACTTCGCAAAATTTCATCAGGGTAAGCTTGCAGGTATGAAGGTTAAAGGCATCTATGCCCTAAATCTGTCCCCACGTAGGGGTGACTTTGATCAGATTTTACAACAACGGGAAAAGAGATGGATATTCCGTCTCGGTACTCTCTATCCGATGGGCCTTAACACAGACCTCAACCTCCAACCTTTTCTAACCCTATAAAAATAAGTTATTTAAGAATGAAAAAGAGCAGGATAGAATATAACAATGCATTAGGATATTTTACACATAATATATATATTTCTAGATATAGAAACATCTACCTTAATGCATTTTCCAAAACGACTGTAATTATGTTGTCTATACCCATATCCTCCTTTTTCCCTCAATGAAGGTTTAGAATCTGGGTGCCGACTGACTGAGGAAAAAAACCACTTCCCAACGCACCAAAGCGATAGTTCCCATAAACAAAGTTGAAAAATGAAACCTCAAAGAAGGAAATTAATTCTACAGAGCTTCGCCACAAAAGAATCCTTAAACATCAAGCCGAATCACCGACGGAAATCGAGATCCCTTCAAGAAACAATTACGATATTGTGAACAATCTGTATTTTAGTAAAGAGGCAGAGGGACCAAATAGACAAGGCATTCAACCAAAACATGAAATCACTGCCAAACAATTACACACGGACGCACGTTAGGAACAAAACAAAAAAAATGGAACACAGAAAAATAATAATTGTCATCAGTAGCATAAAAATCAAAGGATTCTTTAAAAGCCAATGTGATTTCGTGTATTTCCCTTCCATTACTTTCTTCTCATGAACCCGTAGCAATAATTTTATCCAACAAATTGATGAGCCTATTTTGAACTATGAGAATTTGAATAAAAATCTGGCGACAAGTTTAAATTAATTTAAGCCCCTATTTATCTGTCCTTTAGAGAATAATTGTTAGCAAATGTGCAATAACTATATTGTATGAAAATTTTTAATATTAATATTTCAAATTTAAAAGGGAATTTATTATAAATGGAACCATTGAAGGAACCCATTCCACTGGGATAAAATAATAGTAAACCCACACCTTTCCTTTAAGATTATGACCGGATTTGTGCCTCCAGATCACGATTATACTTAGGTGAATATCTGATTTCATTCGTATATTTTAATCCCGGTTGCAAATGTAATAAGGTCATTGAAAGAAAGAATGATTATGCAAAATGATCTACATCTTGAAAGACAAGTTCCTAAATTGGAAATAAATCCTTTGTAAATATTGACATTTACATACCAGAATTTAAATAAATCTATAAATTAGTGCGCAGACGATTTGGGAACTATTGTTAAGACACTTCAATTGATAATAAGAGATAATATGCCTCAAGAAGATTCACATTAAAGAGATTATCACTGCAATGGATGATCTGTAACAATGAGAGGGAGTACTGGGAACAACCTTAAAAATATTACAAAAAAATGAGAAAAACTATTTTTTTAGAGGAGGGACGGAAAAACCAAGACCATTTCAAAAACCAAAACACAAAGTCATATCACCCCAAGCAGAAAGAATAAGGAACCTTAAAAAAGTACGGAAATATAACGAATAGACTATGAGATTCAAACGGGGTTTCCAAAACCAAGGAGAAAAAAGAAGTTTCTCCTCCATAACTCCACAAAACACACAGTACAAAATCTTGAAATTAGAATGGACTGAATGGGAATAAATACCATGAACAACCGGAAGCAAAAAGCCCAACAATTATAATGCCTAATAATAACTATTCTTTCAGAATAAAGATCACAATTGTGAACCAAACAAAGATTCTTGGGACAGCAAAAGCACTACAAGAAGCATAGTGTCAGGGGGAATTAATTAAGTGACATGGAAAAGCTTCGACTTGGATAAAATACTAGAAAACAGCCCTCATTGCCAGGAAGCAATGAAATAGAGAAGATCCGAAAAAGAAAACACTCAAAATTATAGTAATTAATAATTAAAGCCATCTTTGTAATCCCCCGGGTGACTTGACAATTAAAAAAAGGAAGTGGAAATTCTCGTATTTCTGGCTTATCTGTCAACTCCTCTATCAATATTAAGAATGAAAACTAGTATAATGTTGATATTTACATAATATAATGTATAAACATTAATATTTTAAAAATTTGGACCCAACTTTTCTACTACTTTCGAAAATTTTTTTTTTTTTTTTTTTTTTTTTTTTTTTTTTTTTTTTTTTTTTTTTTTTTTTTTTTTTTTTTTTTTTTTTTTTTTTTTTTTTTTTTTTTTTTTTTTTTTTTTTTTTTTTTTTTTTTTTTTTTTTTTTTTTTTTTTTTTTTTTTTTTATTATTTTCCTCAATTATTCCAACACAAGAGTCTATATTTCTTTCCAATCTTTTCCGAGTTTCTAGCTCTAAATGTAATTTTCTTATGTTTTATTTCCTAAACCAAATTTGGATAAAAATGATGAAATTTTTACCTAAATTTGACTTATAATAATATTCAAAATATACATATTTAAAATACCTTAATGATTAAAATAATTTAATACACATACTTTCTAAAAAAAACTATCTAGAAGATTATTCCCAAATCTTTCAAGATAACCTCACTTCTAAATAAAAGATCCTTCCATGAGGATCTAATTGCGAACGGCCCAATGGCCCTACACCAGTAACCCCAAACGCGTAGGCACGCATGCCAGGACTAGCCAATTCAGCTCACGGGTAACCAAGACGGCACAAATTAAACACGAATCACAAACACTCAAAAGGAATGTTCCAAAACAAGACAAAATAACCCTCAGAGGAATAAATGCTCACCACAGCCTCACCACTGCCTAAACATCCACGTTAACGGTAGGAAGATGGCAACCAGAACCAACATAACTACTAGTTGAACCAATGTTTATAATAAACGAAACCCTAGGAAAATAAAACAACGTAAAAACACCAAACAAAAAAGGATCAATTTATCCAAACTGTTGAAAAAGACATCCCTAAGGACCATCCATCAATTGTAACTAAACAAAAAAATACCATCTTTTTCAAAAAGATTGGGGAATCCATGTAACCGGTCACCCCCTTTCAATTTCCTCCTCCGGCACTGGAATCCTTTCCCACAATTTTTATTAAGGGTCCTATTAAACTTTTAACAAGGTTGGAAATCTCAGTTTTCCAAATTTTATTTTAGTTTTTCCCCAATTTCTTTTCTTAAGAACGAAACAATTCATTTGCATTGCTTATAAACTTTGTATTAAATAATATTAATTTCATAAAAACAATCAATTTTAATTATAATTTTAATAATATACTCTAAACATTTTCTGCCAAAAAGTTTTCATATAATGGGTTAAAGAAATCTTCAACAATAAAGATTTCATTAATTAAGGTCATACCTTCGGAATAAGTTTTTAGAATAATATTCTTCGTAATACATTTAAACATAATACCGGAATGCGGAAAAAAAGATTAAAAGGAACATTGCACATAAAAAATAATTAAAAACACAATATTACCATAAACTATGTTCCTAAAAAGAAAAATTGATTTCACAAAGAAGATTCAACAAATTTAAAATAAAATTCATTAACAGGTTAGACAGATAGAAAACCAGCGCTAGCAAACTTTGAAAGACCATAAAAAAAATTGAAATAAAATAAAGAAAATAATTTAAAAAACAATCAGAAAGGAAAACCCATAAACCCCACCAAGCCGAAGAGAGGGTTTAAAGAAACAAGAAAGAAAAAATGTTTTAGAAGGAGGAAAACAAAATATCAGACCAGTCATTAAAATCCATTCCGCCCATTCTCATCAAAACAAGACACAAGAGATAAACAAAAATAAAGGAGAAATACCCAATGAAAATACAAAATTAAACGACTATTCCAAAATAGTAAGTGAAAAATCCTTTACTGATTGAGTCCTACAACGAAAAAATAAGCAAACGATAGATTTAATAAGAAGAAAATCAAGAAATTGGAGACAAAGAAACACCTAAAAAAAAATTATAAAAATATCTCTTCCCTGATGATACAAAGAAAAAAAACCAAAAATAACAAATAAATAAAACCAATTAAATTGACAGGGAATGTTTGACATCAACTTAAAAACAACTGGGAAAATATTAGAAACCCTTGATTTCTTTCCTGGAAAAAAATAATAAAACCTTAAAAGATAAACCTCATAGATAATAAATGACAAAATCTAAAAGAACCTAGCAATTCGCCTTAGTTAAAGAATGAAATTAAAGATTGGTTTGAAGCACATACTAAACATCAAACCTTTGATTTTAAATAATAATCCCTGAAGGTATAAAGCAAAATTTAAAAATTCCAACCAAAGAATTGTGTAATTTCTAAAATTTTATTGAAATTTAACAACCACTTTGGGCAACCCTATTTAACCATACCGAAACCAACTGACTGTCATTCAGTTGATGAGTTATAGAGGAAACACTAAAAAATCTACAATGAGATAAAAAAACAAAATCCCTTCTGTAAAAAACACCACACACAACTCCGAAAATCAAAATTAAGGAATAGTCTAAAGAAAGTCCAACACTGATTAAAGAGTCAAAAATTAAGAGTCAATAAATGAACGTATGATAAAAAAACGACAAACATGTTATATCACTAAAACACAAACAAATATAGTAACATACAAGAAGTATCAATGGAAAAGGTAATAGAAAAAAAAAAAAAAACAAACGCCCAAAATAGGCCGACAAAAACAAACAGTGAAACTCAAATATTTCAAGTAAACCTGCAAACCTCTTGAAGAATAACAATACCACGGACTTTATCGGTAAAACTAATAATTTCAATGCAAAAAGATATACAATAATGTTAAGATAAGAAACAAGAGATTTAAAGAGATAAAAATAAACATAAAACATCCATTTCACATACTTCGTAAGGAAGTTTGCCAACTTCCACAGTGATTATAATTTATAAAAATGATTCTATTTCTTAACAAACCCATAATAACCTTAAATTATTAAAGAAAAAGAGAAAATATAACAAAAATTAACAATATATATATAAACCTTAGCATTTTAACATATACTAAACAATTTTCTCAATATCTTCAAAACATATTCTATTACAATAATTAAAATTGATCAATGTCAATTACCTCAGACTCATTGACCTCAACCTGATCAGAAACCCTTGCCTGATAGAAGAACAATGGAAGTAAAATGTTTACGATGGAAAAGAAAATAATAAGAATTCCCCAAAACGTTAAATTACAACAGAAGAAAATGTTGGGTTGTCAAAAGAAATATATTAATATAATTCATAACAAAACTATATTAATTAAGAAACTTTCCCTTGAAACCGTCAAACAAGATTGAACTGTGAAAACTAACAAAAGTTTAGCTTCAACAAGACCTGTAACCTAATTTTTACAGTGTCTTAATTATCTATTTTCAATTCTTACTGGAGTGACATAGTGTCAAAAATAGACAATAGAAACCATTTGAAAAATAACCTGGAATTTTAAAATGAAAAATTTGAGCTTCAAAATTTAAATTTTGATAGCTTTTATTATAATTTTTCTATTGAGAATCATAATGAAATTATATATAACGATTTAACAGGTTATGATTCAGTGTTAAAATTAATCTATACGATCATGTATAGTACACCTTAACTATAAAATTTCATTTAAATTGGGAATAAAGATTTAGAGAGAACAATCAAGAGTTGTAATAAAAAACCGAAAAATTTATTCAACACTGAATTAGTAATACCATTTTCAACAAATATTCTGAAATATTCTAAGTTCATATGTCAAAGAAAAAGTTAAATCAAGATACCAAAACATTAATTAAACTAAAAAAATTTAATAAAATTAGGCTGGAGAAAAAAGAAATGCAGAGGACATCAAGTAAAAAAATGAGAAATAAACTTAGGGAAAAAAGTAAAAAACCAAAAAAAATAAACAAAACATAACAAAGCCAGAAGAAGATAACAAAAAGCCAATAATTCAAATCTAAAGAAAAATTATAAAAAAGAATTCAATTTCAGAACAACGAAAAAGCATACAAAGAAAAAGCGATAAAATGAATAAAAATACGAAAAAAGTAATTAAAACTAAAAAAGAATAAGTTAGATATTTCTAATATTAAAAAAATGTAAGATTAGCCAACAGAACTATGTGAAGGAATTCATACGAGAAAGCTATAAAAAAAATTATAAATTGATTTGATTATTAAAAACCAAAGAAAGATAGAAAAAACGAATATAACAAGAATCCCATGGAGAAGTCCCTGGAACTGAAAACTAAATGTATTAAGACAATCTAAAAGGTCAAAATCAATTATAATCTTACATATCCAAGATACTTTTCGTAATTAAAGCCACCACAAATTTTGGGATACTAATTGAGAATTTTTAAAAAATCAACTAGCCAATTCAAGGTTGGAACTTAACACCTCGAGGAAGCTCGAAATAACAAAATATCTTAAATAAAGAAAACTACAATACCGAGGCCGACATAGAAACATGGATTGGAAATTATCCAACCGAGAAATGTAAAGAATTAAACTACCAGTTAAAGATATAAGAATTCACCATCTAAACACAAACGAGACTCACACTAGCAAACACATAGCGGAATATTAAATAAATGTAGAAAAACATATTCCGTTGAAGCAACAAAGGCGATGAACTAAATAAAAACCCTTCAAGCAGACCTTGGCAGAAAGATATACAAGAACTTCACAAATAAAAGGACTCGCCAGATGAATAGAAAACAACCAGTATAAAAAGATGAAACACTACAAAAGAATTTATGAAACTATAAGTTAAAGCTATTTCTATTTGTAAAAATCCCGGTATAGCTTAAGAACGTACATTTATTACAGAAGAAACTGTTCATAATTTCAAAGAAAAATTCACCTTATTGCCACCCCAATATTCTCAAACTTAAAAGCAATATAGTTAAATTATCATGTTATATCAAAATCATCTGTAAATTTCATTTCCAATAAAATAAAAACATTTTTCAACTCTCCCCAAGAATTAATTGAAATAAAGGTCTAGATTGGCTTATAAAGCATAGTAAAACGGACTTAAAAAAGTTGAACAATTAATGATAACTTTAAATAAGGTTAATAAAACAACCCAAAACTTCTAATTAACAACTTAAGATTCCAAACCTGAAAGCCGGAAAAGCAAGCCTGACAAAGTCAACAAACTATTTCCCTAAACGAAAAACAACCAAAAAGCAAATAAGCCACACGAAAAGAACGTTTGGGCCGAAACCAATACCACATCAAACCAGCAATCCCAAGACTCAAAAGCGTGCCCACAGGAAGCAAAATTACCCAGCTCAAAGGACCTAGAGTCCTACCCCACATAAGAAGCCCGTGCACCCTAATCTTTGAAACGAAAAAATTGGCTACAAAAATTTAAAACGTCGAAACACAATCTTTAAACAAACAGTGAAACCCAACGGTTAGAAAAGGGTGGTCCCATTAACCCAAATAAAAAAAGGATCCCTGTTAACACCAATTAAACACGTAGTACCATTAGAACATTTAAAATGGCAAAAGTCAAAACCCCTTTATTCCTATTTTCTCCCTCCTGCCTTGGCCTTTTCCCCCATTTACAGGTCCTCCTTTTCATAAATTTTTCCCCTTTCAATTTGTTTTTCCATTATAATAGGTTCATTTGTCCCTTTTCACAATTTTTCTTACTTGAGTCCCTTGTCGTTTTTTTTTGTTAAACCTATATGTTTATTTGTTTTAATATTTTGTGAAATATTAATATTTTCATTTTTTATTTAATTTTAATAATATAATTATTTATTTTTTTCGTAATCGAATAACATTTTTTTTACAAGTTTCAATTAATTTTTTTAATTAATAACTTTTTTCTATATATTTTCTATGACTTAATTTACACTCCTTTTTCCATTTTCTAGTTTAACCCGATTTTTTTGTGTTAGTCTTTCAGTTTATTTCTTCAGTATTGTGGATTTTTAAATGATCTTACTCGAATTGTTAATTTAAAGAAAAAAACATTAAAAAATACATGTACTAAAAAAAATAAATTAAATTTAACAAGACAGGAAGTTCCTAAATACATACCAACTGAAAAAAATAGTAAAAAAGGGGAATTGAAATGAGGAAAATTTCTACTTGCACATTTCGAAAACCCAAAATCAATTGCATAAATACAAATCAAGAATAAAATAAATATTAAAATAATATAACAAAGAAAAAGATTGCGAAAAAGAAACTCATTAAAATCACAAAGGACGGGAAAAAAGATCTTAGATGAAATCAAATAGAAAATATGAGAAACAAACTTGTTTTGTAAAAGGGAAGAGGAAACATAAAAAAGGGGAAAGAGCCCCCAAACAAAAAAAGAAAAGGAACCCAAAGGCAAAAGAAGAGAGAACACATAAAAAACAAACGACAAAAAAAATCACCCAAATAAAGCAAAAACAAACATCTTAAACACAGAGAAGATAATTAAGGAAATTTCCCAAAATTCATTCACATGCAGTAACCTACAGAAAAAATGCTATTTCCAACAACCAGTATTCACTGGAGATTTTATCCTATGAGAAAAAAAAAAATCTAACCGACAAAAAATTAAATTACTATAAAGCCTGAAACCAAAATTTTCCAAGAAAAAACCAAAAATAAAACCTTAAAAATATACACAGTAAAAAAACTAAATCAGGAAATTTCCAAAAAGAAAGGGGAGGGCACTTAATGAATAAGAAGAAGTAAAAGAAAAAATCCCATGCCCCCCACTGTCCATTATAAATTAAATTTTAGAAAAAAATTAACCCCAGATCCACCGTAATTAATAATTAATACCAAAAACTTAACAGCCAATCACATAATCCAATTAAAAATCAAATTTAATGTAAATTGGGAATTTTCGTAAGCCAGAAGAATCACTGAAAACAAAATTCTTGAGATTTTGAACAAATGCCCCAAATGATTAAGATTAAATTCTTTAAAAATTTTAAACCAACAAACATTGGGTTACCTATATTTTTGTAAAAATTTCAATTTCGGAAAAACAATTTGGACCTGTGTTGCAGCCACTTTTTTCTTTTAAAAGGGGATACTTGCCCGCCAGTTTAACCTGCTTGGGTGGGGTTGTAACCTAAGAGGAGAACCTCTAAGAATTTTTACTAATAAAGAAAGACCACATTAAAAATTCCCCCTGAACATGAAAAACTAAAATTCCAAAGAATCTTCCATAGGCAAGCAAAACCACAATGGCAATCCAAGGATCAAAAATTTAAGGCAGTTCCTATACAAAACTACCAAGGGCTCCATAAACAATTCAGGGAAGTATAACAAGGATAGAACCAACAGAGACGGTACAAAACACTAGTAAAAAAAAAAAAGCGTATAAACGACTTGAAAAAAAAAAATAGATCCAAAGGAACATCCGACAATATACGAATTGGAAATGGGAAAGAAAAATACAAAATGGGAACCTTAACCCCCCTTAAAAGGGCCGAACTTTTGGGAAAGCAAAAAGTGTTTAAATCCAAAAAACTCCTGGCTATTCCCCAAAAAACCCTTTTTAGATCCGAAAAACCAATAATGTTTGGTGGATAAAACAAAAAAATAAACCCAAAAGTAAAAATAGTTTGGAAGAATCAGGAAACCAAGCCAGCATCATTAGGGAATAGGAAAAGAGAACAAACCCCAAATTGAATTCGTTTGGTTAAGATCTATGCCCTAAATCTGTCCCCACGTAGGGGTGACTTTGATCAGATTTTACAACAACGGGAAAAGAGATGGATATTCCGTCTCGGTACTCTCTATCCGATGGGCCTTAACACAGACCTCAACCTCCAACCTTTTCTAACCCTATAAAAATAAGTTATTTAAGAATGAAAAAGAGCAGGATAGAATATAACAATGCATTAGGATATTTTACACATAATATATATATTTCTAGATATAGAAACATCTACCTTAATGCATTTTCCAAACGACTGTAATTATGTTGTCTATACCCATATCCTCCTTTTTCCCTCAATCTACCCTTCCTCCCCCCGCAAGAGGCATTAGATGCTGTCAGTCGATTTCTACGTAGATGCTAAGACATTTATTTCGATCGGTCTATGTGTTGATCAATTATGCCTCACATAGAATCTCAGAAATTATCTGGGATCCTTTACAAAAATGCCAAATGATATTGGCAAGAGACATTTTTTGACCTACACATCTTCCGACCACCTTATGTAGGCCATTACTAAGTATTCCAGAGCCAAATAAATATACATATGGCTCTGAAAGTGAAGTACCTGTCTGCTAATGATTAAACCAATAGTAATTGTTATCACCAATATGACCATTATGGACATTACAATGCAGAATGGAAAACAGACTCTAATGGATCTTTAGAAATGAATATATATGACCCGCACGAATACTATTCTGCTTCTAAAGTATAAAACCCAAAACAACTACCTAAAGTAACGGAAATATCCACATACATGGGGCAATCCTTCACGATTGAGCGATCTGCTCAAAGTGGTGGGCGTAAACGAGGGCCGGACACCAATAAGAAGGAGCCCTCTGACACCATCACAACGTCCAGAAGAAGCTACACACCCCCTTGTGAAACGCGTCGACGTCACTGTCCTACGCACGCCAGGACGTAACGGCCCACAGGTGTACTCGAGCCGCAGCATCGGGTTGAAGGACCCTGAACTGAACGGAGCGCCAGGCTGACATTTAAAACCAGCCGACATCTACCAGCAAACCGCACTCCAAAGATCAAGGGCGGATAGATGTTGCCCATCTAAACGGAACTGCTACTGAAAAATGTAACAGCGCTGCAGACTACGGAAGTGACAATAGAGATTTGCTCTACCAGCAGCGAGGTCCGGTTCCCCACACAAACGAAGATGGGCCCTTGAAACATCTCATAGCCCACGATCTACATCGAGTTAATGGAAGCGGTAACGTATGCTGGCTATCCCATGCAATCCCAATACAATTTGAACTGACTTTACTCTTGCTTTGTACACCCACAATCTGTTTTCTGTGAGTTAAACAGTAGCATGGACAATCCCGGTTAGGGAAACCATCAGTTATAAGACAACCGTGGTGCAAATACACACCAACCAAATACAGGATTTAGTGAACGATCCAATTGTTCCGTATACCCACAACCTGCTTTTGTGAAACAACAAGCGGTATGGACAATCCCTGTTAAGGGAACCATCCAATACAAAAACAACATTGGGTACAAACACATGTAAATCAATACAATAATAATTGGATGCCATCTGTATTTCATCAACATAAGTCAA
The DNA here is from genome assembly GCA_028564925.1 of Lithobates sylvaticus. Taxonomy (NCBI): domain Eukaryota; kingdom Metazoa; phylum Chordata; class Amphibia; order Anura; family Ranidae; genus Lithobates; species Lithobates sylvaticus. Next base: position 792,016,703 of record CM053026.1, read on the forward strand.
TTAGGATTGCTTTGGCTGGATATTAATGCGCACATCAGTTCATTATCCGCGGTCACCCTCCCCCTTTCCCTTCCACTTACCTTTCCTCC
>CM053026.1:792017291-792034581 GCA_028564925.1 Lithobates sylvaticus
GCTCCCTCAACACTTCCTCCCATACTCGCCTCTGGGATTTCCCCAGGGGCTCTCCCATCCTCTTAAAGTCCCTACTCCAATCTATATGGCTAATTCCCACTCTCTATGCCTCAGTTGATCCCTGAAAACTCTTCAGGGAAGTCTATCCCACTATTACCTAATAGCTGAGCGTTTCCTTTCTCCAACAACCCATCAACAGTACAAATACTGCTACTTAACATCACCTCCGGTTCCCACCTAAAGATCAAAAGATGTAGCGCTAAGGCAAATGCCCAAACAGGAACATTTCAATCTTAAACTGTATCTGGACCAGATCTTGAGCTCATCCCTGTTATTTAGTGGAAGCCAGTATGCGGATGTGTTTATGTGCTATCACTTGAGTAGTTCCTCAGGCAAGGTCCTATGTAAAACCCCCACATAGAGGGCTCTGTGGCGCAATGGATAGCGCATTGGACTTTTAGTTGGTGTAGTGATTCAAAGGTTGTGGGTTCGAGTCCCACCAGAGTCGGTTTTATATAGTCCTTGTTTATAGTGATGCTGCTCTAATGCTGTAAACTAATGGATTCCACTCATAAGGTAGCTGTAGTGAAGTGGATTTGCCATACAAGCTAATGATAGCGCCTAGTGTTTCAGGCTTCTCTTGAGAGTTGCTATCAGCAAAATTGGAGGTACCCTGTGAAATTTAAAGCAAAGAGGTGGTTTGGTAAGCTAACCTGCATTCTATTGTTCCCTACGCTCTTACTGTGTCCTCTCTTGTCAGCCCCACAACCATTTACTGTCCAAATCTTTGCTACCTTCACCTCAATAAGATTTCCAAAAAATGCCCCATCTTAACCGATGACACCACCAAACTTCCACTTCACTCTCTTGATATGTCTCGCCTTGACTATTGCAACTCCCTACTCTTTGGTCTGCTTCTAAACAGACCATAGCCTCTTCAGTCTATCTTATATGCTGCTTCCAGTCTTATCCCCCTTACCAACCATTTACCAGCAGAAGTGTCAGCCACCACCTCTCTGCCAATCTCTCCCTGGCTTCTGTTCACCCAACAAATCAAATTCAAAATACCAACAACATAAAAAGCCACCCAGAACTCTGCCCCTAGCTACATCATCAACCTTATCTGATAGTATCAAACAAACCACCCTGTTCTCTCCTTCCAAGAACTCCTGTTTGCTAGCTCCCTCAACACTTCCTCCCATACTCGCCTCTGGGATTTCCCCAGGGGCTCTCCCATCCTCTTAAATTCCCTACTCCAATCTATATGGCTAATTCCCACTCTCTATGCCTCAGTTGATCCCTGAAAACTCTTCAGGGAAGTCTATCCCACTATTACCTAATAGCTGAGCGTTTCCTTTCTCCAACAACCCATCAACAGTACAAATACTGCTACTTAACATCACCTCCGGTTCCCATCTAACGATCAAAAGATGTAGCGCTAAGGCAAATGCCCAAACAGGAACATTTCAATCTTAAACTGTATCTGGACCAGATCTTGAGCTCATCCCTGTTATTTAGTGGAAGCCAGTATGCGGATGTGTTTATGTGCTATCACTTGAGTAGTTCCTCAGGCAAGGTCCTATGTAAACCCCCACATGGAGGGCTCTGTGGCGCAATGGATAGCGCATTGGACTTCTAGTTGGTGTAGTGATTCAAAGGTTGTGGGTTCGAGTCCCACCAGAGTCGGTTTTGTATAGTCTTTGTTTATAGTGATGCTGCTCTAATGCTATAAACTAATGGATTCCACTCATAAGGTAGCTGTGGTGAAGTGGATTTGCCATACAAGCTAATGATAGCGCCTAGTGTTTCTGGCTTCTCTTGAGAGTTGCTATCAGCAAAATTGGAGGTACCCTGTGAAATTCAAAGCAAAGAGGTGGTTTGGTAAGCTAACCTGCATTCTATTGTTCCCTACGCTCTTACTGTGTCCTCTCTTGTCAGCCCCACAACCATTTACTGTCCAAATCTTTGCTACCTTCACCTCAATAAGATTTCCAAAAAATGCCCCATCTTAACCGATGACACCACCAAACTTCCACTTCACTCTCTTGATATGTCTCGCCTTGACTATTGCAACTCCCTACTCTTTGGTCTGCTTCTAAACAGACCATGGTCTCTTCAGTCTATCTTATATGCTGCTTCCAGTCTTATCCCCCTTACCAACCATTTACCAGCAGAAGTGTCAGCCACCACCTCTCTGCCAATCTCTCCCTGGCTTCTGTTCACCCAACAAATCAAATTCAAAATACCAACAACTTAAAAAGCCACCCAGAACTCTGCCCCTAGCTACATCATCAACCTTATCTGATAGTATCAAACAAACCACCCTGTTCTCTCCTTCCAAGAACTCCTGTTTGCTAGCTCCCTCAACACTTCCTCCCATACTCGCCTCTGGGATTTCCCCAGGGGCTCTCCCATCCTCTTAAATTCCCTACTCCAATCTATATGGCTAATTCCCACTCTCTATGCCTCAGTTGATCCCTGAAAACTCTTCAGGGAAGTCTATCCCACTATTACCTAATAGCTGAGCGTTTCCTTTCTCCAACAACCCATCAACAGTACAAATACTGCTACTTAACATCACCTCCGGTTCCCACCTAAAGATCAAAAGATGTAGCGCTAAGGCAAATGCCCAAACAGGAACATTTCAATCTTAAACTGTATCTGGACCAGATCTTGAGCTCATCCCTGTTATTTAGTGGAAGCCAGTATGCGGATGTGTTTATGTGCTATCACTTGAGTAGTTCCTCAGGCAAGGTCCTATGAAACCCCCACATGGGGGGCTCTGTGGCGCAATGGATAGCGCATTGGACTTCTAGCTGGTGTAGTGATTCAAAGGTTGTGGGTTCGAGTCCCACCAGAGTCGGTTTTATATAGTCCTTGTTTATAGTGATGCTGCTCTAATGCTGTAAACTAATGGATTCCACTCATAAGGTAGCTGTAGTGAAGTGGATTTGCCATACAAGCTAATGATAGCGCCTAGTGTTTCAGGCTTCTCTTGAGAGTTGCTATCAGCAAAATTGGAGGTACCCTGTGAAATTTAAAGCAAAGAGGTGGTTTGGTAAGCTAACCTGCATTCTATTGTTCCCTACGCTCTTACTGTGTCCTCTCTTGCCAGCCCCACAACCATTTACTGTCCAAATCTTTGCTACCTTCACCTCAATAAGATTTCCAAAAAATGCCCCATCTTAACCGATGACACCACCAAACTTCCACTTCACTCTCTTGATATGTCTCGCCTTGACTATTGCAACTCCCTACTCTTTGGTCTGCTTCTAAACAGACCATGGCCTCTTCAGTCTATCTATCTATATATGCTGCTTCCAGTCTTATCCCCCTTACCAACCATTTACCAGCAGAAGTGTCAGCCACCACCTCTCTGCCAATCTCTCCCTGGCTTCTGTTCACCCAACAAATCAAATTCAAAATACCAACAACATTAAAAAGCCACCCAGAACTCTGCCCTAGCTACATCATCAACCTTATCTGATAGTATCAAACAAACCACCCTGTTCTCTCCTTCCAAGAACTCCTGTTTGCTAGCTCCCTCAACACTTCCTCCCATACTCGCCTCTGGGATTTCCCCAGGGGCTCTCCCATCCTCTTAAATTCCCTACTCCAATCTATATGGCTAATTCCCACTCTCTATGCCTCAGTTGATCCCTGAAAACTCTTCAGGGAAGTCTATCCCACTATTACCTAATAGCTGAGCGTTTCCTTTCTCCAACAACCCATCAACAGTACAAATACTGCTACTTAACATCACCTCCGGTTCCCATCTAACGATCAAAAGATGTAGCGCTAAGGCAAATGCCCAAACAGGAACATTTCAATCTTAAACTGTATCTGGACCAGATCTTGAGCTCATCCCTGTTATTTAGTGGAAGCCAGTATGCGGATGTGTTTATGTGCTATCACTTGAGTAGTTCCTCAGGCAAGGTCCTATGAAAACCCCCACATGGGGGGCTCTGTGGCGCAATGGATAGCGCATTGGACTTCTAGCTGGTGTAGTGATTCAAAGGTTGTGGGTTCGAGTCCCACCAGAGTCGGTTTTATATAGTCCTTGTTTATAGTGATGCTGCTCTAATGCTGTAAACTAATGGATTCCACTCATAAGGTAGCTGTAGTGAAGTGGATTTGCCATACAAGCTAATGATAGCGCCTAGTGTTTCAGGCTTCTCTTGAGAGTTGCTATCAGCAAAATTGGAGGTACCCTGTGAAATTTAAAGCAAAGAGGTGGTTTGGTAAGCTAACCTGCATTCTATTGTTCCCTACGCTCTTACTGTGTCCTCTCTTGCCAGCCCCACAACCATTTACTGTCCAAATCTTTGCTACCTTCACCTCAATAAGATTTCCAAAAAATGCCCCATCTTAACCGATGACACCACCAAACTTCCACTTCACTCTCTTGATATGTCTCGCCTTGACTATTGCAACTCCCTACTCTTTGGTCTGCTTCTAAACAGACCATGGCCTCTTCAGTCTATCTTATATGCTGCTTCCAGTCTTATCCCCCTTACCAACCATTTACCAGCAGAAGTGTCAGCCACCACCTCTCTGCCAATCTCTCCCTGGCTTCTGTTCACCCAACAAATCAAATTCAAAATACCAACAACATAAAAAGCCACCCAGAACTCTGCCCCTAGCTACATCATCAACCTTATCTGATAGTATCAAACAAACCACCCTGTTCTCTCCTTCCAAGAACTCCTGTTTGCTAGCTCCCTCAACACTTCCTCCCATACTCACCTCTGGGATTTCCCCAGGGGCTCTCCCATCCTCTTAAATTACCTACTCCAATCTATATGGCTATTTCCCACTCTCTATGCCTCAGTTGATCCCTGGAAACTCTTCAGGGAAGTCTATCCCGCCATTACCTAATAGCTGAGCGTTTCCTTTCTCCAACAACCCATCAACAGTACAAATACTGCTACTTAACATCACCTCCAGTTCCCATCTAACGATCAAAAGATGTAGCGCTAAGGCAAATGCCCAAACAGGAACATTTCAATCTTAAACTGTATCTGGACCAGATCTTGAGCTCATCCCTGTTATTTAGTGGAAGCCAGTATGCGGATGTGTTTATGTGCTATCACTTGAGTAGTTCCTCAGGCAAGGTCCTATGTAAACCCCCACATGGAGGGCTCTGTGGCGCAATGGATAGCGCATTGGACTTCTAGTTGGTGTAGTGATTCAAAGGTTGTGGGTTCGAGTCCCACCAGAGTCGGTTTTGTATAGTCTTTGTTTATAGTGATGCTGCTCTCTAATGCTATAAACTAATGGATTCCACTCATAAGGTAGCTGTGGTGAAGTGGATTTGCCATACAAGCTAATGATAGCGCCTAGTGTTTCTGGCTTCTCTTGAGAGTTGCTATCAGCAAAATTGGAGGTACCCTGTGAAATTCAAAGCAAAGAGGTGGTTTGGTAAGCTAACCTGCATTCTATTGTTCCCTACGCTCTTACTGTGTCCTCTCTTGTCAGCCCCACAACCATTTACTGTCCAAATCTTTGCTACCTTCACCTCAATAAGATTTCCAAAAAATGCCCCATCTTAACCGATGACACCACCAAACTTCCACTTCACTCTCTTGATATGTCTCGCCTTGACTATTGCAACTCCCTACTCTTTGGTCTGCTTCTAAACAGACCATGGTCTCTTCAGTCTATCTTATATGCTGCTTCCAGTCTTATCCCCCTTACCAACCATTTACCAGCAGAAGTGTCAGCCACCACCTCTCTGCCAATCTCTCCCTGGCTTCTGTTCACCCAACAAATCAAATTCAAAATACCAACAACTTAAAAAGCCACCCAGAACTCTGCCCCTAGCTACATCATCAACCTTATCTGATAGTATCAAACAAACCACCCTGTTCTCTCCTTCCAAGAACTCCTGTTTGCTAGCTCCCTCAACACTTCCTCCCATACTCGCCTCTGGGATTTCCCCAGGGGCTCTCCCATCCTCTTAAATTCCCTACTCCAATCTATATGGCTAATTCCCACTCTCTATGCCTCAGTTGATCCCTGAAAACTCTTCAGGGAAGTCTATCCCACTATTACCTAATAGCTGAGCGTTTCCTTTCTCCAACAACCCATCAACAGTACAAATACTGCTACTTAACATCACCTCCGGTTCCCATCTAACGATCAAAAGATGTAGCGCTAAGGCAAATGCCCAAACAGGAACATTTCAATCTTAAACTGTATCTGGACCAGATCTTGAGCTCATCCCTGTTATTTAGTGGAAGCCAGTATGCGGATGTGTTTATGTGCTATCACTTGAGTAGTTCCTCAGGCAAGGTCCTATGTAAAACCCCACATGGGGGGCTCTGTGGCGCAATGGATAGCGCATTGGACTTCTAGTTGGTGTAGTGATTCAAAGGTTGTGGGTTCGAGTCCCACTAGAGTCGGTTTTGTATAGTCTTTGTTTATAGTGATGCTGCTCTAATGCTATAAACTAATGGATTCCACTCATAAGGTAGCTGTGGTGAAGTGGATTTGCCATACAAGCTAATGATAGCGCCTAGTGTTTCAGGCTTCTCTTGAGAGTTGCTATCAGCAAAATTGGAGGTACCCTGTGAAATTCAAAGCAAAGAGGTGGTTTGGTAAGCTAACCTGCATTCTATTGTTCCCTACGCTCTTACTGTGTCCTCTCTTGTCAGCCCCACAACCATTTACTGTCCAAATCTTTGCTACCTTCACCTCAATAAGATTTCCAAAAAATGCCCCATCTTAACCGATGACACCACCAAACTTCCACTTCACTCTCTTGATATGTCTCGCCTTGACTATTGCAACTCCCTACTCTTTGGTCTGCTTCTAAACAGACCATGGTCTCTTCAGTCTATCTTATATGCTGCTTCCAGTCTTATCCCCCTTACCAACCATTTACCAGCAGAAGTGTCAGCCACCACCTCTCTGCCAATCTCTCCCTGGCTTCTGTTCACCCAACAAATCAAATTCAAAATACCAACAACATAAAAAGCCACCCAGAACTCTGGCCCTAGCTACATCATCAACCTTATCTGATAGTATCAAACAAACCACCCTGTTCTCTCCTTCCAAGAACTCCTGTTTGCTAGCTCCCTCAACACTTCCTCCCATACTCACCTCTGGGATTTCCCCAGGGGCTCTCCCATCCTCTTAAATTCCCTACTCCAATCTATATGGCTATTTCCCACTCTCTATGCCTCAGTTGATCCCTGAAAACTCTTCAGGGAAGTCTATCCCACTATTACCTAATAGCTGAGCGTTTCCTTTCTCCAACAACCCATCAACAGTACAAATACTGCTACTTAACATCACCTCCGGTTCCCATCTAACGATCAAAAGATGTAGCGCTAAGGCAAATGCCCAAACAGGAACATTTCAATCTTAAACTGTATCTGGACCAGATCTTGAGCTCATCCCTGTTATTTAGTGGAAGCCAGTATGCGGATGTGTTTATGTGCTATCACTTGAGTAGTTCCTCAGGCAAGGTCCTATGAAAACCCCCACATGGGGGGCTCTGTGGCGCACTGGATAGCGCATTGGACTTCTAGTTGGTGTAGTGATTCAAAGGTTGTGGGTTCGAGTCCCACCAGAGTCGGTTTTATATAGTCCTTTTTTTATAGTGATGCTGCTCTAATGCTGTAAACTAATGGATTCCACTCATAAGGTAGCTGTAGTGAAGTGGATTTGCCATACAAGCTAATGATAGCGCCTAGTGTTTCAGGCTTCTCTTGAGAGTTGCTATCAGCAAAATTGGGTAGGTACCCTGTGAAATTCAAAGCAAAGAGGTGGTTTGGTAAGCTAACCTGCATTCTATTGTTCCCTACGCTCTTACTGTGTCCTCTCTTGCCAGCCCCACAACCATTTACTGTCCAAATCTTTGCTACCTTCACCTCAATAAGATTTCCAAAAAATGCCCCATCTTAACCGATGACACCACCAAACTTCCACTTCACTCTCTTGATATGTCTCGCCTTGACTATTGCAACTCCCTACTCTTTGGTCTGCTTCTAAACAGACCATGGCCTCTTCAGTCTATCTTATATGCTGCTTCCAGTCTTATCCCCCTTACCAACCATTTACCAGCAGAAGTGTCAGCCACCACCTCTCTGCCAATCTCTCCCTGGCTTCTGTTCACCCAACAAATCAAATTCAAAATACCAACAACATAAAAAGCCACCCAGAACTCTGCCCTAGCTACATCATCAACCTTATCTGATAGTATCAAACAAACCACCCTGTTCTCTCCTTCCAAGAACTCCTGTTTGCTAGCTCCCTCAACACTTCCTCCCATACTCGCCTCTGGGATTTCCCCAGGGGCTCTCCCATCCTCTTAAATTACCTACTCCAATCTATATGGCTATTTCCCACTCTCTATGCCTCAGTTGATCCCTGGAAACTCTTCAGGGAAGTCTATCCCACTATTACCTAATAGCTGAGCGTTTCCTTTCTCCAACAACCCATCAACAGTACAAATACTGCTACTTAACATCACCTCCAGTTCCCATCTAACGATCAAAAGATGTAGCGCTAAGGCAAATGCCCAAACAGGAACATTTCAATCTTAAACTGTATCTGGACCAGATCTTGAGCTCATCCCTGTTATTTAGTGGAAGCCAGTATGCGGATGTGTTTATGTGCTATCACTTGAGTAGTTCCTCAGGCAAGGTCCTATGTAAACCCCCACATGGAGGGCTCTGTGGCGCAATGGATAGCGCATTGGACTTCTAGTTGGTGTAGTGATTCAAAGGTTGTGGGTTCGAGTCCCACCAGAGTCGGTTTTGTATAGTCTTTGTTTATAGTGATGCTGCTCTAATGCTATAAACTAATGGATTCCACTCATAAGGTAGCTGTGGTGAAGTGGATTTGCCATACAAGCTAATGATAGCGCCTAGTGTTTCTGGCTTCTCTTGAGAGTTGCTATCAGCAAAATTGGAGGTACCCTGTGAAATTCAAAGCAAAGAGGTGGTTTGGTAAGCTAACCTGCATTCTATTGTTCCCTACGCTCTTACTGTGTCCTCTCTTGTCAGCCCCACAACCATTTACTGTCCAAAATCTTTGCTACCTTCACCTCAATAAGATTTCCAAAAAATGCCCCATCTTAACCGATGACACCACCAAACTTCCACTTCACTCTCTTGATATGTCTCGCCTTGACTATTGCAACTCCCTACTCTTTGGTCTGCTTCTAAACAGACCATGGTCTCTTCAGTCTATCTTATATGCTGCTTCCAGTCTTATCCCCCTTACCAACCATTTACCAGCAGAAGTGTCAGCCACCACCTCTCTGCCAATCTCTCCCTGGCTTCTGTTCACCCAACAAATCAAATTCAAAATACCAACAACTTAAAAAGCCACCCAGAACTCTGCCCCTAGCTACATCATCAACCTTATCTGATAGTATCAAACAAACCACCCTGTTCTCTCCTTCCAAGAACTCCTGTTTGCTAGCTCCCTCAACACTTCCTCCCATACTCGCCTCTGGGATTTCCCCAGGGGCTCTCCCATCCTCTTAAATTCCCTACTCCAATCTATATGGCTAATTCCCACTCTCTATGCCTCAGTTGATCCCTGAAAACTCTTCAGGGAAGTCTATCCCACTATTACCTAATAGCTGAGCGTTTCCTTTCTCCAACAACCCATCAACAGTACAAATACTGCTACTTAACATCACCTCCGGTTCCCATCTAACGATCAAAAGATGTAGCGCTAAGGCAAATGCCCAAACAGGAACATTTCAAACAGGAACATTTCAATCTTAAACTGTATCTGGACCAGATCTTGAGCTCATCCCTGTTATTTAGTGGAAGCCAGTATGCGGATGTGTTTATGTGCTATCACTTGAGTAGTTCCTCAGGCAAGGTCCTATGTAAAACCCCCACATAGAGGGCTCTGTGGCGCAATGGATAGCGCATTGGACTTCTAGCTGGTGTAGTGATTCAAAGGTTGTGGGTTCGAGTCCCACCAGAGTCGGTTTTATATAGTCCTTGTTTATAGTGATGCTGCTCTAATGCTGTAAACTAATGGATTCCACTCATAAGGTAGCTGTAGTGAAGTGGATTTGCCATACAAGCTAATGATAGCGCCTAGTGTTTCAGGCTTCTCTTGAGAGTTGCTATCAGCAAAATTGGAGGTACCCTGTGAAATTCAAAGCAAAGAGGTGGTTTGGTAAGCTAACCTGCATTCTATTGTTCCCTACGCTCTTACTGTGTCCTCTCTTGCCAGCCCCACAACCATTTACTGTCCAAATCTTTGCTACCTTCACCTCAATAAGATTTCCAAAAAATGCCCCATCTTAACCGATGACACCACCAAACTTCCACTTCACTCTCTTGATATGTCTCGCCTTGACTATTGCAACTCCCTACTCTTTGGTCTGCTTCTAAACAGACCATGGCCTCTTCAGTCTATCTTATATGCTGCTTCCAGTCTTATCCCCCTTACCAACCATTTACCAGCAGAAGTGTCAGCCACCACCTCTCTGCCAATCTCTCCCTGGCTTCTGTTCACCCAACAAATCAAATTCAAAATACCAACAACATAAAAAGCCACCCAGAACTCTGCCCCTAGCTACATCATCAACCTTATCTGATAGTATCAAACAAACCACCCTGTTCTCTCCTTCCAAGAACTCCTGTTTGCTAGCTCCCTCAACACTTCCTCCCATACTCGCCTCTGGGATTTCCCCAGGGGCTCTCCCATCCTCTTAAATTCCCTACTCCAATCTATATGGCTAATTTCCCACTCTCTATGCCTCAGTTGATCCCTGAAAACTCTTCAGGGAAGTCTATCCCACTATTACCTAATAGCTGAGCGTTTCCTTTCTCCAACAACCCATCAACAGTACAAATACTGCTACTTAACATCACCTCCGGTTCCCATCTAACGATCAAAAGATGTAGCGCTAAGGCAAATGCCCAAACAGGAACATTTCAATCTTAAACTGTATCTGGACCAGATCTTGAGCTCATCCCTGTTATTTAGTGGAAGCCAGTATGCGGATGTGTTTATGTGCTATCACTTGAGTAGTTCCTCAGGCAAGGTCCTATGTAAACCCCCCCACATGGAGGGCTCTGTGGCGCAATGGATAGCGCATTGGACTTCTAGTTGGTGTAGTGATTCAAAGGTTGTGGGTTCGAGTCCCACCAGAGTCGGTTTTGTATAGTCTTTGTTTATAGTGATGCTGCTCTAATGCTATAAACTAATGGATTCCACTCATAAGGTAGCTGTGGTGAAGTGGATTTGCCATACAAGCTAATGATAGCGCCTAGTGTTTCTGGCTTCTCTTGAGAGTTGCTATCAGCAAAATTGGAGGTACCCTGTGAAATTCAAAGCAAAGAGGTGGTTTGGTAAGCTAACCTGCATTCTATTGTTCCCTACGCTCTTACTGTGTCCTCTCTTGTCAGCCCCACAACCATTTACTGTCCAAATCTTTGCTACCTTCACCTCAATAAGATTTCCAAAAAATGCCCCATCTTAACCGATGACACCACCAAACTTCCACTTCACTCTCTTGATATGTCTCGCCTTGACTATTGCAACTCCCTACTCTTTGGTCTGCTTCTAAACAGACCATGGTCTCTTCAGTCTATCTTATATGCTGCTTCCAGTCTTATCCCCCTTACCAACCATTTACCAGCAGAAGTGTCAGCCACCACCTCTCTGCCAATCTCTCCCTGGCTTCTGTTCACCCAACAAATCAAATTCAAAATACCAACAACTTAAAAAGCCACCCAGAACTCTGCCCCTAGCTACATCATCAACCTTATCTGATAGTATCAAACAAACCACCCTGTTCTCTCCTTCCAAGAACTCCTGTTTGCTAGCTCCCTCAACACTTCCTCCCATACTCGCCTCTGGGATTTCCCCAGGGGCTCTCCCATCCTCTTAAATTCCCTACTCCAATCTATATGGCTAATTCCCACTCTCTATGCCTCAGTTGATCCCTGAAAACTCTTCAGGGAAGTCTATCCCACTATTACCTAATAGCTGAGCGTTTCCTTTCTCCAACAACCCATCAACAGTACAAATACTGCTACTTAACATCACCTCCGGTTCCCATCTAACGATCAAAAGATGTAGCGCTAAGGCAAATGCCCAAACAGGAACATTTCAATCTTAAACTGTATCTGGACCAGATCTTGAGCTCATCCCTGTTATTTAGTGGAAGCCAGTATGCGGATGTGTTTATGTGCTATCACTTGAGTAGTTCCTCAGGCAAGGTCCTATGTAAACCCCCACATGGAGGGCTCTGTGGCGCAATGGATAGCGCATTGGACTTCTAGTTGGTGTAGTGATTCAAAGGTTGTGGGTTCGAGTCCCACCAGAGTCGGTTTTGTATAGTCTTTGTTTATAGTGATGCTGCTCTAATGCTATAAACTAATGGATTCCACTCATAAGGTAGCTGTGGTGAAGTGGATTTGCCATACAAGCTAATGATAGCGCCTAGTGTTTCAGGCTTCTCTTGAGAGTTGCTATCAGCAAAATTGGAGGTACCCTGTGAAATTCAAAGCAAAGAGGTGGTTTGGTAAGCTAACCTGCATTCTATTGTTCCCTACGCTCTTACTGTGTCCTCTCTTGTCAGCCCCACAACCATTTACTGTCCAAATCTTTGCTACCTTCACCTCAATAAGATTTCCAAAAAATGCCCCATCTTAACCGATGACACCACCAAACTTCCACTTCACTCTCTTGATATGTCTCGCCTTGACTATTGCAACTCCCTACTCTTTGGTCTGCTTCTAAACAGACCATGGTCTCTTCAGTCTATCTTTATATGCTGCTTCCAGTCTTATCCCCCTTACCAACCATTTACCAGCAGAAGTGTCAGCCACCACCTCTCTGCCAATCTCTCCCTGGCTTCTGTTCACCCAACAAATCAAATTCAAAATACCAACAACTTAAAAAGCCACCCAGAACTCTGCCCTAGCTACATCATCAACCTTATCTGATAGTATCAAACAAACCACCCTGTTCTCTCCTTCCAAGAACTCCTGTTTGCTAGCTCCCTCAACACTTCCTCCCATACTCGCCTCTGGGATTTCCCCAGGGGCTCTCCCATCCTCTTAAATTCCCTACTCCAATCTATATGGCTAATTCCCACTCTCTATGCCTCAGTTGATCCCTGAAAACTCTTCAGGGAAGTCTATCCCACTATTACCTAATAGCTGAGCGTTTCCTTTCTCCAACAACCCATCAACAGTACAAATACTGCTACTTAACATCACCTCCGGTTCCCATCTAACGATCAAAAGATGTAGCGCTAAGGCAAATGCCCAAACAGGAACATTTCAATCTTAAACTGTATCTGGACCAGATCTTGAGCTCATCCCTGTTATTTAGTGGAAGCCAGTATGCGGATGTGTTTATGTGCTATCACTTGAGTAGTTCCTCAGGCAAGGTCCTATGTAAACCCCCACATGGAGGGCTCTGTGGCGCAATGGATAGCGCATTGGACTTCTAGTTGGTGTAGTGATTCAAAGGTTGTGGGTTCGAGTCCCACCAGAGTCGGTTTTGTATAGTCTTTGTTTATAGTGATGCTGCTCTAATGCTATAAACTAATGGATTCCACTCATAAGGTAGCTGTGGTGAAGTGGATTTGCCATACAAGCTAATGATAGCGCCTAGTGTTTCTGGCTTCTCTTGAGAGTTGCTATCAGCAAAATTGGAGGTACCCTGTGAAATTCAAAGCAAAGAGGTGGTTTGGTAAGCTAACCTGCATTCTATTGTTCCCTACGCTCTTACTGTGTCCTCTCTTGTCAGCCCCACAACCATTTACTGTCCAAATCTTGTCAGCCCCACAACCATTTACTGTCCAAATCTTTGCTACCTTCACCTCAATAAGATTTCCAAAAAATGCCCCATCTTAACCGATGACACCACCAAACTTCCACTTCACTCTCTTGATATGTCTCGCCTTGACTATTGCAACTCCCTACTCTTTGGTCTGCTTCTAAACAGACCATGGTCTCTTCAGTCTATCTTATATGCTGCTTCCAGTCTTATCCCCCTTACCAACCATTTACCAGCAGAAGTGTCAGCCACCACCTCTCTGCCAATCTCTCCCTGGCTTCTGTTCACCCAACAAATCAAATTCAAAATACCAACAACTTAAAAAGCCACCCAGAACTCTGCCCCTAGCTACATCATCAACCTTATCTGATAGTATCAAACAAACCACCCTGTTCTCTCCTTCCAAGAACTCCTGTTTGCTAGCTCCCTCAACACTTCCTCCCATACTCGCCTCTGGGATTTCCCCAGGGGCTCTCCCATCCTCTTAAATTCCCTACTCCAATCTATATGGCTAATCCCACTCTCTATGCCTCAGTTGATCCCTGAAAACTCTTCAGGGAAGTCTATCCCACTATTACCTAATAGCTGAGCGTTTCCTTTCTCCAACAACCCATCAACAGTACAAATACTGCTACTTAACATCACCTCCGGTTCCCACCTAAAGATCAAAAGATGTAGCGCTAAGGCAAATGCCCAAACAGGAACATTTCAATCTTAAACTGTATCTGGACCAGATCTTGAGCTCATCCCTGTTATTTAGTGGAAGCCAGTATGCGGATGTGTTTATGTGCTATCACTTGAGTAGTTCCTCAGGCAAGGTCCTATGTAAAGCCCCCACATGGAGGGCTCTGTGGCGCAATGGATAGCGCATTGGACTTCTAGTTGGTGTAGTGATTCAAAGGTTGTGGGTTCGAGTCCCACCAGAGTCGGTTTTGTATAGTCCTTGTTTATAGTGATGCTGCTCTAATGCTGTAAACTAATGGATTCCACTCATAAGGTAGCTGTGTGAAGTGAAGTGGATTTGCCATACAAGCTAATGATAGCGCCTAGTGTTTCAGGCTTCTCTTGAGAGTTGCTATCAGCAAAATTGGAGGTACCCTGTGAAATTCAAAGCAAAGAGGTGGTTTGGTAAGCTAACCTGCATTCTATTGTTCCCTACGCTCTTACTGTGTCCTCTCTTGCCAGCCCCACAACCATTTACTGTCCAAATCTTTGCTACCTTCACCTCAATAAGATTTCCAAAAAATGCCCCATCTTAACCGATGACACCACCAAACTTCCACTTCACTCTCTTGATATGTCTCGCCTTGACTATTGCAACTCCCTACTCTTTGGTCTGCTTCTAAACAGACCATGGCCTCTTCAGTCTATCTTATATGCTGCTTCCAGTCTTATCCCCCTTACCAACCATTTACCAGCAGAAGTGTCAGCCACCACCTCTCTGCCAATCTCTCCCTGGCTTCTGTTCACCCAACAAATCAAATTCAAAATACCAACAACATAAAAAGCCACCCAGAACTCTGGCCCTAGCTACATCATCAACCTTATCTGATAGTATCAAACAAACCACCCTGTTCTCTCCTTCCAAGAACTCCTGTTTGCTAGCTCCCTCAACACTTCCTCCCATACTCGCCTCTGGGATTTCCCCAGGGGCTCTCCCATCCTCTTAAATTCCCTACTCCAATCTATATGGCTAATTCCCACTCTCTATGCCTCAGTTGATCCCTGGAAACTCTTCAGGGAAGTCTATCCCGCTATTACCTAATAGCTGAGCGTTTCCTTTCTCCAACAACCCATCAACAGTACAAATACTGCTACTTAACATCACCTCCAGTTCCCATCTAACGATCAAAAGATGTAGCGCTAAGGCAAATGCCCAAACAGGAACATTTCAATCTTAAACTGTATCTGGACCAGATCTTGAGCTCATCCCTGTTATTTAGTGGAAGCCAGTATGCGGATGTGTTTATGTGCTATCACTTGAGTAGTTCCTCAGGCAAGGTCCTATGTAAACCCCCACATGGAGGGCTCTGTGGCGCAATGGATAGCGCATTGGACTTCTAGTTGGTGTAGTGATTCAAAGGTTGTGGGTTCGAGTCCCACCAGAGTCGGTTTTGTATAGTCTTTGTTTATAGTGATGCTGCTCTAATGCTATAAACTAATGGATTCCACTCATAAGGTAGCTGTGGTGAAGTGGATTTGCCATACAAGCTAATGATAGCGCCTAGTGTTTCTGGCTTCTCTTGAGAGTTGCTATCAGCAAAATTGGAGGTACCCTGTGAAATTCAAAGCAAAGAGGTGGTTTGGTAAGCTAACCTGCATTCTATTGTTCCCTACGCTCTTACTGTGTCCTCTCTTGTCAGCCCCACAACCATTTACTGTCCAAATCTTTGCTACCTTCACCTCAATAAGATTTCCAAAAAATGCCCCATCTTAACCGATGACACCACCAAACTTCCACTTCACTCTCTTGATATGTCTCGCCTTGACTATTGCAACTCCCTACTCTCTTTGGTCTGCTTCTAAACAGACCATGGTCTCTTCAGTCTATCTTATATGCTGCTTCCAGTCTTATCCCCCTTACCAACCATTTACCAGCAGAAGTGTCAGCCACCACCTCTCTGCCAATCTCTCCCTGGCTTCTGTTCACCCAACAAATCAAATTCAAAATACCAACAACTTAAAAAGCCACCCAGAACTCTGCCCCTAGCTACATCATCAACCTTATCTGATAGTATCAAACAAACCACCCTGTTCTCTCCTTCCAAGAACTCCTGTTTGCTAGCTCCCTCAACACTTCCTCCCATACTCGCCTCTGGGATTTCCCCAGGGGCTCTCCCATCCTCTTAAATTCCCTACTCCAATCTATATGGCTAATTCCCACTCTCTATGCCTCAGTTGATCCCTGAAAACTCTTCAGGGAAGTCTATCCCACTATTACCTAATAGCTGAGCGTTTCCTTTCTCCAACAACCCATCAACAGTACAAATACTGCTACTTAACATCACCTCCGGTTCCCACCTAAAGATCAAAAGATGTAGCGCTAAGGCAAATGCCCAAACAGGAACATTTCAATCTTAAACTGTATCTGGACCAGATCTTGAGCTCATCCCTGTTATTTAGTGGAAGCCAGTATGCGGATGTGTTTATGTGCTATCACTTGAGTAGTTCCTCAGGCAAGGTCCTATGAAAACCCCCACATGGGGGGCTCTGTGGCGCAATGGATAGCGCATTGGACTTCTAGTTGGTGTAGTGATTCAAAGGTTGTGGGTTCGAGTCCCACCAGAGTCGGTTTTATATAGTCCTTGTTTATAGTGATGCTGCTCTAATGCTGTAAACTAATGGATTCCACTCATAAGGTAGCTGTAGTGAAGTGGATTTGCCATACAAGCTAATGATAGCGCCTAGTGTTTCAGGCTTCTCTTGAGAGTTGCTATCAGCAAAATTGGAGGTACCCTGTGAAATTCAAAGCAAAGAGGTGGTTTGGTAAGCTAACCTGCATTCTATTGTTCCC
>CM053026.1:792035081-792076046 GCA_028564925.1 Lithobates sylvaticus
TCCCGCCACCAGCCCGCCCACATTGCCCAGCACCGTGCCCGTGTTGTTGCCCGCCGAGCCCGCCGTACTGTTGTTGGACCGCACAAAGTCCAGCTGGACCTTGCCCTTGCCGTAGTCGTAGTTGGCGTAGAGGTTGTCGTAGCGGACCGCGGTTCGGTATAGGCCGCGTTTCTGCGGCGCACGCGCATACAGCCCGGCATAGCCCACGCGGTAGGGGCCGTTCAGGTAGTCCAGGCCAGCTGGTAGATGGGCCTGCCGTGCGGGAGCGCCCGTTTCGGCCATGGCGTAGTGGGCCTCGAACAGAAGCCGGCCATGCGCGGCGAGGTGTAGGAGATGTCGTTGTCGAAGCGCGAGGGCACGCCGAAGTTGTTGACCTCGATCCCACGTGCGCTAGGTGAAGTCGATGTAGTCGCCGCGCCCGAAGATCACGGTGTTCTGCGGCCCAGCCGCACCTCGCCCCAGCCGCCGCCCAGGCCCACCCAGCTTTGGGGCGGTCGAAGCCGCGCGTGCTGTCGGCCTGCGTGGCCGTTGTCGGCGTTGATGCCCATCTCCAGCTGGAACTTCGCGTACAGGCCGCCGCCCAGTGTCTTCAGTGGCCAGCGAAGCCCAGGCGGCTGCGCAGCAGGGCACCGTCCTCCAGCGTGGTCATGGATGGCGCCCGAGCTGCTGCGCCATGTGGTTGATGTACTGGTCCACGCTGCCGTAGATGTGACCGAGGACTGGGCTGGGCAACCCGCGCCCCAGGCGCCCAGCACGGTGGTCAGGGCCAGGATGCGAAGGGCCCCGCGCCTGCGGCACTCGCGGTGTCTGGTGCATTTGCTGTTGCATGGTCTTGTCTCCTTCTCTGTGAAAAATGCTTTTTCGGGCGTGGCTGCGCCTGCCCTGGACGCATTCAGGGCCGGTGTCTGTCGGCTGGATCAGTAGGAGATGTGGGCGTTGCGCGCAGCTCGTCGGCGCCCCCCCCCCGTGCGCTGCCCCCGAAGCCGAAGGATTCGAGGTAGGCGGAATCATCTCGAACAGCATGTCCGTGCCCACCTGGAAGTCGCAGCCCTTGTCGCGCACGGCGTGCAGCAGGGGCGTGAACTCGGACTTCATCACCACCATCGCCCACAAAGGTGGTGGGCGCGAATGCGCTGACACACTTCGATACGGCAGCGGGTCATCGTGCCTTCATGCCCAGCGGCGTGGCGTTGACGACCACGTCGAAAGCCCTGCGGGTCCCTGGAGCCCGTGCCCACCTTCATCCTCGGGTAGTAGGCAGCGAGCCGCCCTGCCCAGGGCCTGCGCGCTCTCAGCCCGCGTGTCGAACAGCATCAGCTCGCCCACGCCGGCTGCCGCCAGCGAGGCGGCAATCGCCGACCCTACCCCCTGCCCCGGAAATCAGCACCCGCGCGCCCTGCAGCTGCCGCCCCTTGCGCAGCACGCCGCGCACAAACCCCCGCCGTCGAACTGGTCGCCCAGCAGCGTGCCGTCCTCGCGCCGCAGCCCGGCATTGCAGGCGCCTGCAATGTGCACGGCGGGCGTGACCTCGTGCACCAGGTCCACCACGGACACCCTTGTGCGGCATGGTGATCAGCGCGCCGCGCAGGTTGGTGAAACGCATGATGGCCGCGAAGTCCGGCGCGAAATGCGCCGCCTTCACGCCCAATGGCACAAACGCAGGCATCAATGCCCCGGCTGTCGATACCACGGGTTTTGTAGATCATGGGCGACTTGAAGGTCTCGGTCGGGTCGCCGATGTGGTGCGATGAGGTGGTTTTTCCGGAAATCAATCCCTGGGCTTTTCGGATGCTTGGGTTGGCGGAATGTGGCGTGTGCAATTCAGCGGGCGGACTGGGCCAGGGCCTGGGGTGCGCAGGCGCTCGTACTCGGCGTCGTCCAAAGGCTGCGCACCGGCCTCGCCCAGATCTTCCTATGCGCACGCGGTAGGTCTCGCGGCGCTCCAGGCGGCCAGCGCTGCGACCACGGTGAAGCCGAAGGCGATCAGCCCACGGTCAGCCAGATGTTGTGCGCTCCCGGAGGCGCCACGGCCGTGAACAGCGCGGGCAGCATGGCGGTGATGGCCGTGCCCACGTTCTGCGAGATGGCCATGGCCGACACGCGTGTGCGGTCGGGAACAGCTCGGGGTAGAAGCTGGGGGAACACCGCGTTGTAGCCCTGGTAGACCACGCCCCACATCAGGATGGACATGGCAAAGGTCCAGCGGCATGTTGCGCGTGCTGATGGCGAAGAGGTAGCCGATGCCAGCAGCCCGGACAGCAGCGCGCCGAAGATGATGGGCGGGCGCGCGGCCGATGCGGTCGGACAGGTTCCCACCATGGGGATCACCAGCCCCGCGAGATGATGCCCACCACGGGAATCCACAGGTACATGTCCTTGGCGAAGCCGATGCCGTAGGCGGGCTGCACCGCATAGGCGGCAACCGAAGATGGTGGCCACCACGGGATCACGTTCATACAGCGCCATGCAGACCACGCGCAGCATGTCCGGGCGAATGGTGGCGGAAGGCCTCGACCACGGGCGAACGCGGACGCGCCTCGCTGCGGCCTGCGGCGGTGAAGGCCGGTGGTCTCGTTGACCCTCGCGGCGGAATGATCCAGCCCCGCGATGATGACCACGAAGCTCAGGATGAAGGGAATGCGCCAGCCCCATCTGTTGAACTGCTCGGTGGGCATGTAGTGCGCCAGCGGCAGGAACACGGCCGCTGCCAGGATCTGGCCGGCTGCACGCCCTGCAGCGTGAAGCTGGCGAAGAAGCCGCGACGGCCCGAACGGGGCATGCTCCAGGATCATCGAGCTGGCGCCCGAGATCTCGCCGGCCACCGCAAAGCCCTGGATCAGCCGCATCAGCACCAGCAGCGCGGGCGCCCACAGGCCGACCTGGTCATAGGTGGGCAGCAGCCCCACGGCGATGGTGGAAAAGCCCATCAGGAACATGCACCACACCAGCACCTGCTTGCGCCCGTGCGTATCGCCCAGGTGGCCCAGCACGAAGGCGCCGATGGGCCGCGCCACATAGCCCACGCCATAGGTGGGCCAGCGAGGCGATGATGGCAATCGCCGGATCACCCTGTGGAAAGAAGATCTGGCGGAAAGATCAGCGCCGCAGCCGTGGCGTAGATGAAGAAATCGTAGTACTCCAGGGCCGAGCCTATCCAGCCGCTGGTAGCGGGCCTTGCGCGGCTGGTGCCCGGTGGGCTGTGTGTGTATCGGGGTTGCGCTCATGTGTTGTCTCCTCCATGTAGAAAAGGCCCCTGCTCGATGCTTGCGGCCCAGGCCAGCGGGATGTAAAAAATGTAGTTCCCAGCCTATGGATGCGCCCAAGCCAATTTCGAAAGGCATGTGCGCTGATCGCACCGCGCTGTTCGATAATCGCACGCACCCAGGGTTAATACGGAAAACTCAAGCTCGCCATGACAACACCTCCACCCTCTCGCCCAGACGCGACTGGATTGCCGGACTGGAACGCGGCGTATCGATCATCGAAGCCTTTGACGACGCCCACCCGCGCAATGACGGCCGCCGAGGCCGGCCAGCGCACGGGCATGACGCGACCGCTGCGCGGCGCTACCTGCTGACGCTGCAGCACATGGGCTAAGTGGCGGGGGACGGCAAGCTGTTCTGGCTCACGCCGCGCCGTGCTGCGGCTGGGGCAGTCGAACCTGGAGTCGCGCGCGGCTGCCGCGCATCGTCCAGCCGTTCCTGCAGCGCGAGGCGGCCGGCACCCATGAACCGCCTACCTGGCGGTGCTGGACGACGACGAGGTGGTCTATATCGCGCGCAACGGCCCAACCGCAACATGAACACCGGCTATGTGCTGGGCGCACGCGTGCCGGCCCAGGTCACGGCGGCCGCATGCTGATGCTGTCCATGCGCAGCGACGCCGAGCTGGAGCACATGGCTGGACAACCGCGCGCAGACGGTCTTCACCTCGCACACCATCACCTGCCCCGCCGAAATGCGCCGCGAGCTGGCCCTGATCCGCACCCAGGACGGGCGCTGTGCGAGCAGCAGCTCAACCTGGACTCGCGCGGCATTGCCGTGCCGCTGCGCGACCGCCACGGCGCGCTGGCAGGCGCCCTCAACATCACCATGCCCATGGGCCGCGAGACCGGCAAGGACGCCGTGGCGCGCGTGCTGCCCATGCTGCGCGAGACGGCGCAGGCGATGCGGGATCTGATCTGATTGTGAACGACATGGCCATGGCGCAACTTCCTGACCTGGACGATGCATGGCGGCGACTTCCGTCTGCTGCAGCATCTGCAGGCACTGGAAGTGCGGCTGCACGATCCGCATTTGCGATCGGACGCAGGCCAGCTGCAGGCGCTGCTGCATGAAGACTTCCTGGAATTCGGCCGCTCGGGCGGCGTGCACGACCGTGCCGCCACCGTGGACAGCCTGGCGGCCGCCTTGCCAGCACAGGCCCCTGCCCGGCTGGTGTCAGGCGGCTTTGCCCGGGCGCGCCTGGGACCGGACAGCGCGCTGCTGACCTACCGCTCGGCCAGCGTAGCCGAGATGGAACGGCCGGCCGGCATACGCTGCGCTCCTCGGTCAGGCTGCGCACGGCCCGGGGCTGGGCAGATGCGCTTCCACCAGGGCACGCCCACGCGCCATTCGACCTGGCCGCATCCATGCCATGAGCGTCCTGCGGCCGTGTTCAGGGACGGTTTCGAACGCGTACTTTTCCGTGTCCACCTCGCGCTGCGAAGCCACGGCATAGCGGTCGCCCTGGATTCGCTCGGGCTTGAAGAGGTCGTCCAGTTACGGCCGGCAGGGCAGCGTCCAGGCGCACGGCGCCGCCGCGCAGGTCTTCGTGCAGGTGGTCCACGCTGGTGGTGCCCGGCAGGGCAATCACATGCTCGCCCTGGTGCAGCACCCAGGCGATGGCCATCTCGGCCAGCGTGCAGTCGGCGCGCTCGGCAATGGACTGCATGGGCGCGAGCAGCTGCAGGTTCTTCGCATAGGCCTCGGGCGCGAAGCGCGGCCAATGGCGGCGCGGATATCACCCTTGACCAGGCCCTCGACCTCCTGGAGCTTGCCGGTGGAGGAAGGCGCGGCCCAGCGGGCTGAAGGCCACGTAGGCAATGCCCAGTTCCTTGCAGGCCTGCAGCGTGCCCATCTCGGCATTGCGTCGACCACAGCGAATACTCGCTTTGCAGCGCGGCGATGGGGAAGGTGGCGTGGGCGCGGCGCAGCGCGTCGGCGCCGATCTCGGACAGGCCCAGGGCGCGCACCTTGCCCCCCCCCCCTCTTCCACCAGGCGCGACATCTCGCCCTCACCGATTCCTCGATGGGCACGCGGCGGTCCCAGCGGTGCAGGTAGTAGAGGTCGATGACATCGGTGGCCCAGGCGCTGCAGGCTGTCTTCGCAATTGCGGCGCAGGGTCTTGGGGTGGCCATCGATCACGCGGCGCACCACGCCGTCGTCGCCGCGCACAGCCGGCCATGCCGCATTTGCTGGCCAGGGTGATGTGGTTGCGGTGGGACTTGAGCACGGGGCCGACCAGGGATTCGTTGGCGCCGAAGCCATACAGCGCCGCCCGTGTCGAACAGCGTGAAACACCGGCGTCCAGCGCCGCATGCAGCACGGCCTTGCCCTGCTCGGGCGACGGCGGATGGCCATAGGCGTGGCTGAGGGAGTTCAATGGCAGCCCAAGGCCGACGGCGCTGACGGAGAAGGGACCCAGGTGGCGTGTGGACAGGTTGGTCCATGGTGTTTCTCACAGGGAAAAGAAGCAAGGGAGCGGCCAGCGCTCCCTTGCAATGTCGAAGGCCCATTTGTGCCGTCAAACCGCCGTGCCCCGCACGCCCGTGCGCGCCCAGGCCGGCAGCGGCACGGGCCCGGTGCAGCACGTCGTCGTTGAGCCACTGCGCGCTGCGGCGCGCGCGCTCGGCCACGGTGTCCAGCGGCAGTTGCAGGTAGTCGTCGTTGAAGACCTCGAAGCTGTAGTCGCCCCGTAGCCCCCAGGCGGTCCAGGCGCAGCACCAGGTCGGCCAGGCGCTCGCTGTGCACGCCCTCGCCCGGGAACACGCGGATTGTGCGCGCCGTGGCCATGCGTTCCTCGAAGGTGGGCGCGTCGTGCCACATGAAGTCGGACAGCTGCACGAGGAAGATCTTGTCGCGGTCGATCAGCTCCAGCGCGTCCAGCGGCGTCTTGGCCGCCAGGATGTGGAAGGAGTCCAGCCCAATGCCCAGGTTGGACGTGGGGTGGGGGTGGGGTTGTTTTTCCCCCCCGCACGGCAGACCACGTCCCAGCTGGGGTGAACTCATTGACGGAGCGGCCCCAGGACAGCCCCTCGTAGGCGATCTTCACGCCCAGCGGAATGCCGAGCATGGCCAGCTTGCGCAGGTCGCGCGCAATCACGTCGAGATCGCCCGTGGCATGGCGCGAGGTGGACGAGCAGGCCAGCAGCACGGGGCTGCCTGATCTCGGCGCACATCTCCAGCATGGACTTGGCGATGTCCACCTTTTAGTGGTGCAGGTGGTCGGACAGGCCCTCGAAGTCGCGCAGCACCTGAAAGCCCGTGGGCCGCAGGCCGCTGGCGCGCACGGCCGCCGCTGCCGCCTTGACGCCGCCCGGGTGGCCGGCCAGGTCGCGCGCGCTGAGCATGACCTGGTGAAGCCCGCGCGCCGTATGGCGTCGAGCTTGGCCTCCAGCGAGCCATTCAGAGTGATGGGTCCATGCCATAGCTGTCCAGCAAGCCCATGCTGCCCTCCAGGATCGGTTGTGTGTATCGGCGGTTGAATCGGACGGCGGCGCGCTAGACGTCGCACTAAGTTTCGCGTTAGGCGTCGCGGTGCACCAGCTCGAACACCACGGTGCCCATGGCGTTGCGCGTGAGCGCGCGCGGTCATCGGGGTGCAGGCGGCTCGATTCCACGAACTCCACACCGCGCTGGCGCAGCGCCTGCACGGCGCCAGTCACGTCGGTGGTGCCCAGGCCGATGCGCTGCAGGCGCTCGGGCATGTCGTCCCACTCCATGCCCGGATCGGGCCGATGAGCTGCCACAGGAAGCGTTTGCAGGGGCTGCGCATGAGCTTGCCCTTGGGCAGGATGCCGAAGCGCTGCGCGTCGGGCAGCAGGTGGAAGTCGAACATGCGTTCGAAGTAGGTGATCCAGTTGGCGCTGCGGCCACGCCCTATGTACTGGACCCGCCGAAAATAGCCAAGGCCGGCCAGCGCCGGTGATAGGGATCGGCCCCGGCGATGGGCTTGAAATCGATGTCATAGATGGAGAACTCCTGCCATCGATCGACAAAGTAGAAGGCGGCTGCCACCCGGCCGTGGATGGCCGGGATGTTCAGCTCCATCGCCTGGGCCTGGCTGGGCGCCGCCCCCCCCAGGCCCCCAGCTCGATGCAGCGCGAATGCGCCTGCAGGGCATCCTGCACGCGCAGCGCCACGGCCGAGATGACGGGCTGCCCGTCCGAGGCGGCATTGGCCAGCGCATCGGCAGCGCCCGCATTGACCACCAGGTTCATGTCCCCCTGCCGTACAGCGTCACCTCGCGCGAGCGTGCCGCGCCACGGGGCGAAAACCCAGCCCCTCCAGCACCCTGGCCCAGGGCCTGGGGCTGGCTGTCGTGTACTCGATGAACTCTATGCCGTCGATCCCGAGGCGATTGGACGCCTCGGGCACGTCTTCTTCCCGGCTGCTGGAGGAGGAATCGGTCATAGGCGGTACTCCGGATGGAAACATGCTATGCGCTTGCGACGGCTCGCCCGGGCGGGGTCAGGCGCTGCAAGTTGCTGCTCTAGATCATGGAGGACCTGATAGCAGGGCAGGACCTGGGCCACGCTGGAATTGGGCTCGCGGCCTTCGCGGATGGCGGCGAAGAACTCGCGGTCCTGCAGCTCGATTGCCATTCATGGAGACATCAACCTTGGAAACGACGATCTTCTCCTCCTTGCCGTTGACCAAATCGTCATAGCGCGCGATGTAGGTACCCGTGTCGCCGATGTAGCGGAGAAGTTGCCCAGCGGGCCGTCGTTGTTGAACGACAGGCTCAGCGTGCAGATCGCGCCATTGGCGGCCTTGAGCTGGATGCTCATGTCCATGGCAATGCCCAGCTCCGGATGGATGGGCCTTGCACGCGTTGGCCTTCACGATTGGGGCTGCCGGCCTGGTAGGCGAACAGGTCCACGGTGTGGGCGGCGTGGGTGCCACAGCAGTATCGGTCCACTGCGGCCTGGCCCAGCGCGTTCATATTGGTCGGCGGAAGAAAATAGGTCTGCACATCCATCTGCTGGGATGTGAACTCGCCGGCCGCGATCTTCTTGTGCACCCACTGGTGGCTGGGGTTTTGAAGCGGCGCGTGTGGCCGCACATGGCCACCAGGCCGGTCTGCTTTTGCAGATCGGCCACGGCCTGGGCGTCCTTGAGGCTGGCGGCCAGCGGGATCTCCACCTGCACATGCTTTGCCGGCCTCCAGGCTTTCGATGGCCTGGGCGGCATGCATCTGCGTGGGCGTGCACAGGATGACGGCGTCCACCTCGGGCAGGGCAAGGCTGTCGGCCAGCTCGGTGGTCACTTGCTTGATGCCGTACTTGTCTGGCCCACTTCCTGGGTCTTGGCCAGCTCGCGGCCCACCAGGGAGACGACTTCAACGCCGTCGATGTTCTTGATGCCGTCCAGGTGCTTGATGCCGAAGGCACCGGCGCCCGCCATGGCGACTTATAATGGTCTTGTTTGCTCATATGAGTTCCTCCCGTAGAGCCGCCTCAAGGAGGCGAAGGCCCCTCGGGGGGCAGTGAATACACGCAGTGATGAACGTGGGGGCCTCAGGCCGTTCTCCAGATGAGATGTCCCACGCCCGTTAATTGGTACGCGGGCACATGGTAGAATCGTGGTTGACCTTGGCAGCGGCGCGGGGCCATCCACATCGGCCATGGCGCCGCGCGCGATCAGCCACATCACCAGCTCGATGCCTTCGGACCGGCCTCAGCGCACGTAGTCGATATGCGGCATCTTGGCCAGGCCGGCCGGGTTCTCGATCAGGCAGGTCCAGGAAGCGGTTGTCCCACTCCTTGTTGATCAGGCCCGCACGCGCGCCCTGCAACTGGTGGCTCATGCCGCCCGTGCCCCACATCTGCACGTTCAGGTCTTCGTCGAAGCTTTCCACGGCGCGGCGGATGGCCCGGCCCAGTTTGAAGCAGCGCTGGCCCGACGGCACGGGGTAATGCACCACGTTGACGGCAAACGGAATCACCGGGCAGGGCCAGGCGCCCGTGCGCG
Source organism: Lithobates sylvaticus (assembly GCA_028564925.1). Taxonomy (NCBI): domain Eukaryota; kingdom Metazoa; phylum Chordata; class Amphibia; order Anura; family Ranidae; genus Lithobates; species Lithobates sylvaticus. The sequence continues at coordinate 792,044,316 of CM053026.1, forward strand.
CGTCCTGCTCGCCGCACATCAGCGACAGCGGCACGGTCAGGCCGTGGTCCACGTCCATCTTGTTGACGATGGTGAGGTCGAAGTCCTGCTGATCACCGACTGCGCGATGTGGCTGGCCAGCTCCGGATGGCCGACGACCTTGGGCACGGGGCGCGGGCCCCAGCCTTCGTCGGCGGGCTGGTATTCAGCGGCCGTGCCGATGGCAAACGTCGGGATGAAGTCCAGGCTGAACGCGGCGTCAGCGTGGTCGTTGTAGACCAGGAAGATCACGTCGGCTTGTTGTCGCTTGGAGCCATTGGCGCCGAAGTGCTCGAAGCCTCTTTGAACAAAGGCTGCCAATAGGGCTCGTCGGCCTTGCCCAGGTCCATGGCCGCGCCGATGGCGGGTACAAGCTAGGTGTAGGACGGATGCGGTGAATGCGCGCCATGTCAGTTGCCCTTCCTTTTTGTTCTTGTCCACGGCTGCCGGCCTTGCCCGCGGCTGCGGTGGGCCAGGGCATCGCCCTCCCTCGCCACGCGGCGTTGCCTTCGGCCGAACGCCCTCCGCCCACCATCATGTTGCGGTATACCTCTTCGGACATGCGGTCATGGAGCCGTCCATCTGCTGGAAGCTCTTGCCGTCCGTGCGCCGATCTTGGCCAGGAAAGTAGATGTTTGCCGCCCTGAGCATGCACCAGTTGAGGTCGCGGCCAGCACGGCCTGCTTTGTTCCTCGCTCATGGCCCATTCGTCCAGGTAGGCACTCTCGTCGGCCTGAAGCGCTCGCGGTTCTCGGCCTTCATCAGCGACATGCAGAACTGGTTGAGCCAGTAGCCTTTGCGGGACTGCTCGCATCAAAAATGAGTGGTGCCGGGCACGTCAGATAGGTTTGTCCAATGCCATGGATATCTCCTTGAATATGTCCGGCACCCAGGCCGGACATGTTGCCGTCAGGCTTCTCCGGCCAGTACAGGCGCATCGGTTTGTCGACCAGCAGCTTCTTCTGCACGCGTCGGCGGTCCGTGGCAATGTGCGGGATGAAGTCGACCAGCAGGCCGTCATCGGGCATGTGGTCCTTGAGGTTGGGGGGGGGGCCAGTCGTTTCCCCACAGCACGCGGTCGGGGAACTCCTCGACCACGCGGCGGGCGAAGGCACCACAGTCCACGGTAGGCATTTTGCTCGCCGTCCAGCGCCTTGGGGCCGGTTGACGGACAAGGCTTCGGGGCATCTGACCTTGCCCCAGACGTTCTGGTGCTCTCCGCGCATTGAACCTGAGGAACAGCCTCGAACTCGGGCCGTCCACGGGCTTGGCTCACGATCGAGGTGCGGCCCAAATGTGGTCCACGACCACGGTGTGTGGGCAGGCTGGTGAAGAAGTCCCCACAGCTCGGGCAGTTCCACGGCCTCGAAGTAGATGACCACAAGCCAGCCGAGCTTGGCGATGCGCCCGCGATCTCCATCAGCTCGTCCTTAGGCGTGAAGTCCACCAGGCGCTTGACGAAGTTGAAGCGCACGCCGCGCACGCCGGCGGCGTGCTAGCTACCTGCAGCTCCTCATCGGTCACGCTGCGGCGCACCGTGCCACGCCGCGCGCCTTGCCGTTGGCGGCCTTGCAGGCATCGACCATGGCGCGGTTGTCGGCGCCGTGGCAGGTGCCTGCACGATGACGTTGCGCGCAAAGCCCAGTGGTCGCGCAGCGCAAACAGCTGCTGCTTGCTGGCGGTCGCAGGGCCGTGTACTTGCGCTCGGGCGCTAAACGGGAATTCATCGCCGTGGCCGAAGACGTGCCAGTGGGCATCCACAGCGCCTGCAGGCACCTGGAACTTGGGCTTGGAGGGCCGGCGTACCAGTCCATCCAGCCTGGGGTTTTTTCAAAAGCGCTCATGTTCCCTCCTTCAGTCGATGTAACGGAGGCCGGCCTTTTCAAGGGGCTCGCGCATCTTGTACATGTCCCAGGCCCAGCACGCCGGAAGCCACTTGGCGCGCTTTTTCGCCCTCGAAGCTCTCGCGCTTTTTGTGCGGCAGCCAGGGTTTCGCGGCCCTTGGCGGCGGCACGCAGACCACGCCGTCATCGTCGGCCACGATCACGTCGCCAGGCGTGACCCACATGCCCGCGCAGACCACGGGGATGTTGACCGAGCCCAGCGTGGCCTTGATCGTGCCCATGGAGGAGATGGCGCGGCTCCACACGGGGAAGTTCATTTCCTGCAGCGTCTTCACGTCGCGCACTAGCCGGCGTCGATGATCAGGCGCCCGTGCGCCCACGCGCCCTGGAAGCTCGTGGCCAGCAGGTCGCCGAAGTAGCCGTCCGTGCATTCCGAGGTCACGGCCGCGACCACGAAAAAAAAAAAAAAAAAAAAAAATGTCGCCGGGCTGGATCTGCTCTGCGGCCACAAGCATCATCCAGTTGTCACCGGGCCAGCAGCAGCACGGTGACGGCCGTGCCCGAGACCTGCTGGCCCGCATAGATGGGGCGCATATAGGGCTTGAGCAGGCCCACGGCGCCCATGGCCTCGTGGACGGTGGCCGAGCCCTAGGGCAGCCATGCCGTCGCGGCCGCGCGGGTCGGCACGCTGGAAGTTGCGGTAAACCACACCGAGTTCGTACATGGTGTTCTCCTTGGATCTGTGGTGGCGGCCTGCTTACAGGCCCTTTTGCTTTGAGGGCGGCGTTCCCATCGCCGCGGAACACGCGGCGCGCGTTGCTTCGTAGACCTGGTAGCGCTCCTCTTCGGTGAGGTTGGCCGTGGCCTCGATGTAGCGCTTGGTGTCGTCGTAGTAGTGGCCCGTGGTCGGGTCGTTGCGCGCGCACGGCGCCGATCATCTCGCTGGCGAACAGGATGTTCTTGACGGGTAACACCTTGGTCAGCAGATCGATGCCGGGCTGGTGGTAGACGCAGGTGTCGAAGAAGATGTTGTTGAGCAGTGCTCGTCCAGCAGCGGACTTCTTGGAGCTCCTGCGCCAGGCCGCGGAAACGGCCCCAGTGGTAGGGCACGGCGGGCCGCCCGCCATGGGGGGATCAGGAACTTGAGCGTGGGGAAGTCCTTGAACAGGTCGCTGGTCAGGCACTGCATGAAGGCCGTGGTGTCGGCATTCAGGTAGTGGCGCCCGGTGGTGGGAAGCACGCGTTGCAGCTGGTGGAGACGTGGACCATCGCGGGGATGTCGTACTCCACCAACTTCTCGTAGATGGGATACCAGGAGCGGTCCGACAGCGGGGCGAGGTCCAGTGGCCGCCTGAAGGATCGGGGTTCAGTGTTGATGCCCACGTTGCCGTACTGCTCCACGCACTTGACCAGTTCGGGATGCAGGAGGCGGGGTCCACGCCCGGCGACTGCGGCAGCGGGGGGCGGGGCGGGGATGAAATGCTCGGTGAACAGTTCGCTGACGCGGTAGCACAGCTCGTTGCAGATGGCGGCCCAGGTGCTCGATGTCTGGAAGTCGCCGATGTGGTGGGCCATGAAGCTGGCGCGCGGGCTGAAGATGGTGATATCGGAGCCGCGCTGCTTCATCACTTGAGCTGGTTGGTCTCGATGGTCTCGCGGATCTCGTCATCGCTGATCTTCAGGTCGCTGGCCCTGGGGCCTTGACGGGTCCTTGAGGCCTGCGATCTGCAGGTCGCGCCAGGCGCCCAGGCCGCGGGCGCGGTGGTGTAGTGGCCGTGTACGTCGATGATCATCGATGGTCATCCTGCGTCTTTATGGGGTGGGAATGTGTCAGTGGAGGGGTCAGTGGAGGGTGCGGCAGGCGCCGCGCCGCCCTGCGGCTCGGGACTGCTGTACTGCTTGATGATGAGGGCGTCCATGGCGATCACGCCCGGAATGGCCACCACGCAAAGATCTCGCTGAAACCCAGCTGGCGCGCCGACAGCTCGGCCACCAGGAAGGAGCCCGCAATGCCGCCGAAGCGGCCAATGCCCAGCATCCAGGCCACGCCCCGTGGCACGGCCCCGCGTGGGTAGTAGGCGGCGGCCAGCGCCGGCATGGACGACTGGCGGTGTTCATGATGGTGCCGGCCAGGAAAACGGCACCACCAGCCAGCCCAGGTGACCGCCGTCTGGCCTATCCACCAGATGGAGGCCGCCGTCAGCGCATAGCCGATGGCGATGATGCGGAAGGCATTGAAGCGGGTCCATGAGCCAGCCGAACACACGGCGCCCACGCCGCCCAGCGGGAACAGCGCGGGCCACCAGGGTTGCCGGTCATGGGTCCAGGCCCGCTTCCTTGCACAGCACGGGCATCCAGTTCATCAGCGCGTAGAAGATGACCAGTCCCATGAGTAGGCGATCCACAGCATGATCGAACGCCACGCGGTACTCGCGCGACAGCACCACGCCCATGCCGCAGCTGGCCCGAGATTCGGGCTGGGGCTTGGACTCGGTCATCACGTAAGCGCTGCACGCCCTGCACGGCTCATCACCGGCAATGCGCGCCAGCACCTTGCGGATGCGCTCGGCCGGTAGTTGTTGGCCACCATGTGGCGCACCGACTCCGGCAGCAGCACGATCAGGCCACCAGCAGCAGCAGCGGCGCTGCACCGCCCAGGATGAGCACGCTGCGCCAGCCGAAATGGGGATCATCCAGCCGCCAGGAAGCCGCCGAAGGCCGCGCCCAGCGGAAAGCCGCAGAACATGGCGTTGGTCAGCGTGGCGCGCGCGAATCAGGCAGTACTCGCTCATCAGCGTGACGGCATTGGGCATGGCGGCGCCCAGGCCCAGCCGGTGACGAAGCGCAGCATGGCCCCAGCGTCCAGATGTCGGGCGAAAAGCCCGAAGCACCAGGCAGGACACGCAAACACCGCCACCGAACCCACCAGCACGGTCCCTTGCGGCCCAGCCGGTCAGCCAGCGGACCAGAGAACAGGGCGCCTGCGGCCAGGCCGAACAGCGCCGCGCTGAGCACGGGCGCATTGCAGGCTTGCTCACGCCCCACTCGCCGATCACGAGGGCGCGATGTAGCCGATGGCCGCCGTGTCAAAGCCATCGAGCAGAACGATCAGGAACACAGCGCAAAGATCACCCACTGGAATCCCGAGAACGGGTGCTCGTTGAGCAGGTCTGCACATTGACGCCGGTTGCTGCGGCGTCCTTCTGGACGGATGTCATGACTTGTCTCTTCCACTGTCTCTACGGCCTGGCGGATACCGCATCTGCGCGCGCGGCCCGCACCTTGCACCGCAGGGGCCGGCAAGCCCCTGCGCTGTTTCTTCAGTCCTGTCCTGCGGCCGTCCAGGCCGAGCGCGGCACCATGACCTCGCCGCGCATCAGCAGGCGCGCCGTGCGCAGCAGGGCCGCCTTGGTCACCACCTCGGGATGGGCCGGATCGCTGTCCAGCGTGTCACGCTGAATTCGCCCCGTGGGATGCTCCACCGACACCGTGAGCGGGCCCGCGCCCTGCGTGAGCTGCGCCACGCCGTCGCACACGGTGCCCGGGTCATCTCACGGCCGTGCCCACGGTGACGGCTGCCAGCACGCCGATGGCGTCATGGCAGACGTGGGGGATGAAGCTGCGCGTGGTCAGCGCGTGCCGCCATGCTGGGGCGGCGCGATCAGCGTCATCTTGGGGTAGTTCTTGGCCGAGACATCGCCCAGGCCCATGGTCCGGGAGATCTGCAGGCGCAGCGCCTCGATGCGGCGCTTGAGATCGGTGTCGGCGTTGAGCTCGGCCACGGTCTCCAGGCCGGTGGCGCCCACTTTCGGCGGCATTGAAGATCACCACGGCATGCCGTTGTCTATGCAGGTGACGTCAAGCGTGAAGTCTTCGAACCCCTCGCCCGTCACCGTGACCGTGTCCCGGGCTTGCCCGTGGGCAGCAGCCCCGAGCAGACCGAGCCGGCCGTGTCCAGGAAACTGATTTCGATGGTGCCGAGCTGCCGGGGCGCGCCGTCGATGCGGGCCGAGCCTTCGTACTCCACCTGGCCGCCGGGCGTCTGCACGTGATGTCGGCCGCCCATGCCGGTGTTCAGCGTCAGCACCCGAAGGTGCTGTCACCCCCCCCCCCCCGCCTCTCTGCCGCGCGAGGAGACCATGCCGGTCTCCAGCGCAAAGGAACCACGCCGGCCAGCATGTGCCGCATTGGGCGTGGTGTCCACCGTGTCCCTTGTCGGGCTGCAGCTGGGCGAAGAGGAATTCGAGGTCGATGCCCTCCTTGTCGAGAGGCTGACGATGCCGACCTTGCTGGTCAGCGGATGCCGCACCACCCCCACGCCGTCGATCTGCCGCTTGTCGGGCGAGCCCATGGCCGCGAGCAGCACGCGGTCCGCGCGTGGGCAGGTTCGGAGGGAAGATCGTGGCCCGGGAAGAAGGGCCCTTGGAAGTACCGCCCCGCATCATCAGCAGGGAATGGCCGTTTTTGCATGGCTGTCTCTATCAGTATGGGTATGACAGCTATTGTGAGCATGGCGCGGGCCAGGCACCACTGAGCAAGCCCGCTAGCACTATAGCAAACCGGCATAGCTCAGTACCAGGCTTGCGCTGCGGGTTGCGGCGCCCGTGCGCCGCAACTGCTTGATACAACTTATTTTTGTGCGGTGCCGCTCAATCGCGGCCATGGCCCCGGCCGCGATCATGGCCATGCCCGGGCCACGGTGGTCATCACCACGCCCGCCAAGGCGATCGTGGCGGTCGTCACGGTCCCAGCCGGCGGTCATCGCGGCGGTGGGGGGGGGGCTCCCATTCGCGGTGGCGGCGCTCCTCGCGCCAGCGCGGATCGGGACGGCGGCGGCCCGGCATGCCAGTGCGGCGAGCGGGTTGCGCAGGAAGTACACGGGCGGCCGCAGGCGCCGTAGCGGGCGCAGTGCTTGCCCCAGTGCTATGGCGTGGCCCGGGGGCACCCACATGTAGACAGGCGGCGGAGCCATGGGGGGCCGGCGCAATGATGACGGGGCGCTGGTACAGCACGCTGGCGGCGGCGCGTTGCCGATGACCACGGTGCCGTAGACGCCCGGTGCCAGCTGGCCCGAGACCGAGCCGCTGATGTAGGTCTGCGCCTGGCCGCAAGGGCCGAGCAGGCCAGCGCAAAGGCGGCCGCGGCGCGCAAGGTGGTTCGCAAGGTGAGCAGGGCCATGTTCTTTTGAATTGGGTGAAAACAGGAAAGGCCCCGTTTCTACCAAGCGCGCGGGGCCGCGTGGACCGCTGCGCCTGAAAAGGTGTAAGAACCCGTTCAAGCCAGCGCCCGTTCCTGTTCAACGCGCCAGGCTGCCTGCGGTGTACAGCAGACCGCAATGGTCCGCTTTCTGGCCTCACGCGCTCATCCAGCTTGAGCCGCGAATCCTTCACCACCTTCTGCATTTGGCGATCTCGGCGCGGCGGAAGGTCTCCAGCTCGGCCGGCGTGGAGCCTATGGCTCGGCGCCTATGCCAGCGAGCCGCTCCACGATGGCGGCTCGCGCAGCACCTTGGCCCAGCACCGTGGACAGCCGGTTCACGATGGCGGGCGGCGTGCCGGCCGGCCGCAAAGATGGCGTTCCATTCATAGGTCTCGTAGCCGGCACGCCCGACTCGGCAATGGTCGGCAGCTCGGGCGCGCTTGGAGCGCTCCAGCCCGCCCACGGCCACCGCGCGCAGCTTGCCGGTCTTCACGTGCTGCCAGGCCGAGCCCATGCTGGCAAACATCAGCGCACCTGGCCCGACATCACATCCATCATGGCCGGGCCGCCGCCCTTGTAGGCCACATGGTGCAGCTGCGTCCTGGCCAGCAGGTTGAACATTCGCCCGCCAGGTGCTGGGCCGAGCCCGGCCTGCGGACGCAAAGTACAGTTGCCCGCCCCCCTCGGAGCGGCCGGCCTGGATCAGTCCTGCACGCTCTTGATGGGCGACGAAGGCGCAACCACCAGCACATTGGCACGCGCAGCAGCAGCGACACGGCGCGAAGGCCTTGAGCGTGTCGAACTGCATGCGCGCGTGGATGGCGGGATTTGCGCGTGGTTGGAGGCATCGAGCATCAGCGTGTAGCCGTCGGGCTGGGCCTTGGCCACCTGGGCACCGCCAATCATGCCGCCTGCCCCGCCCCGGTTCTCGATCACCACGGGCAGGCCCAGCTCGGCAGACAGCCTGGGGCCGATCAGGCGCGCCACCACATCGACGGTGCCGCCCGGCGGATAGGTTACGACCAGGTGACGGGGCGCTCGGGTTAGTTGGCCACTGCAGCCGCTGCAGCCGCAGCGGCCGGGGCGGGCCATGCCGGCAACGGCCGAAAGCAGGCCTGCTGCCGCCCACAGGCTGGCGGTGTGCGTCTGGACAGGGAATTCATGGTGTGTCTCCTTGGTTTGGCATGTCGTTTGGAATCGGAACAGCTCGAAGGCGGAGCGGCCCAGCACGGCCTGCAGGGGCCGCATCGTCCAGCCAGTCCTGCAGCCAGCGCACGGCCGCCGGATAGCTGCCTGGCCGGCGTGCTGCGTGTGCGGCCAGTCGCTGCCCCAGATCAACCGCCCGGCCGTGAAGGCCTGCAGCAAATGCGCGGTGGCCTGCCGGCCCGAGGCGGCGCAGTCGGCGGCCTGCCAGATGCGGTAGGGCGCGACAGCTTGACCCACACACGGCCGCTGCCGCCTGCTGCAGCAGATAGCCAAAGCCCGGTCGCGCACGCCCAGGGCCGGGTCAGGACGCCCGAAGTGGTCAACCACCACGCGGCAGCCGGCCGCCAGCAAGGCGGGCAGCAGTCCGGCAGGCGCCCGGCCTGCAGGTGCAGCTCCACATGCCAGCCCAGGGTGTTGGCCTGCTCCAGCACGCGGCGCCAACCGGGCGCATTCCAGATCGGGCAAAGGCAGGCCGACAGGTTCAGGGCGCATGCCCACCACGCCGGCATCGGCCAGGGCCTGCAGTTGTTCATCGCCCCGTGCTCTCTTCCCCCCCCATCCACCACGGCCACGCCGCGCAGGCGCTGCGGCTGGGCGCGCAGCGCCTGGAGCAGGTAGCTGTTGTCCGTGCCCAGAAAGCTGGGCTTGCATCCACACGCCATGGCCATGCGTGCGTGTCCAGGTGGTGCAGATAGGTGCCCAGGAGCGCGTCCTCGTCGGGCGCGTAGCGGCGCGCATCCGGCATGGGCAGGCCACGCATCGAAGACATGGGCGTGGGTATCGACGCTGGACGCAATGGCGAACCTGGGGCACGGCAGACACGGGAAGAACTCCTTGTGGGTTGCGCCACGCAAGGCGCGGCGCTGGGGGGCATGGGGCCGGATTCTAGGAACGGGGGTATATATTTCCATTCTTCAAACGGATTTATTCATACCGGATCAATATGGAAACCCGGCATCTGCGCCACATTTCTCGCGGTGGTGGACCAGGGCAGCGTCAGCCGCGCAGCCGACTGGCTGGCATTGCACAGCCGGCCCTGAGCCAGACCCTGGCCCGCATGGAAAAAAGACCTGGGCGTGCAGCTGTTCCAGCGCTCACGCCAGGGCGCCCTGCCCACCCCGGCCGCCCTGGCCATGCTGGACGATGTGCGCACCAGCGTGGCCCGCATAAGATGCCGCCCCCCCCCGCCAGCCGCGCGCGCGAGATCGCCAGGGCAGTGCGGGCCAGTTGACCGTGGGCCTGGTGTCCTCGGCGCTGTTCGGCACCCTGCCCCGCGCCTGCGCGCGTTGCGGCAGCAGGCGCCCGGCGTGCGGGTCATCCTGCGCGAGATGAGCAATGCCGAGCAGGCCGAGGCCCTGCAGACCGGCGCCATCGACATCGGCCTCATGCACACGCCCGTGGCCGTGGGCGGGCGCATGCGCGAGCGCCAGCTGCTGCGCGAGCGCCTGGTGGCCGCCGTGCCCGATGAATTCCAGATCGGCGAGGACGGCCATGTCAGCCTGGCCCAGATCGCCGAGGCCGGGCTGGTGATGTACCCCAGGCGCAATTGCCCGTGCTGCATGCCGGCATCCTCGACGCGCTGCGCAAGGCCGGGCACGAGGCCCATGTGGCGCAGGAAGCCAACCGCACCCTCACCGTGCTGGCCTGCGTGGCCGGCGGCTGCGGCGTGGCCCTTCTGCCCAGCTGGATACGCTCCATGTACTTTCGCGGCGTGCGCTTTTGCGAGGTGCGTGACGGCCAGGCCCTGCCCAGCCTGGACCTCAGCGCCATCTGGCCGCACGCTCCACGCCCACGCTGGCCGACCTGTTCGCGCGACCTGGATCTGGGGGAAGACTGAGCTCTCCCTAGCCCGGTGCGACCATGTGCAGCGCGGCACGGCTCCACCAAGGGCGGCCGGCGCTCGTGCAAGAAGCGGGATGCACGTCCGCCTGCGCCGCACTACAAACCGCTTTCCCTCATTCACGGAAAGAAAAGGTGCGAGATGCAGCCATCGCCACAGCAACTCCACGGAAAAGTCGCCCTCATCACGGGCGCCAGCTCAGGCATAGGCCGCGAAGCCGCCAGGCTGTTTGCGCGCCACGGCGCCAGGCTGGTCCTCACGGCCCGCCGCCAGCCGGAACTGCAGGCCCTGGTGGCGGAGATCGAGCAGGACGGCGGCCAGGCCATCGCGCTGGCCGGCGACGTGCGGGACGAGCCGCTGGCACAGGCCCTGGTCGAGACCGCCACGGAGCGCTTTGGCGGCCTGGACATCGCCTTCAACAATGCAGGCATGACCGGCGATCCCTGTGCCCTGCCCGATCTCTCGCTGCAGGCCTGCAGGACGCCATCGCCACCAACCTCACCAGTGCCTTTCTGGGCGCCAAGCACAGATACCGGCCCTGCTGGCACGCGGTGGCGGCTCGCTGATCTTCACCTCCACCTTCGTGGGCCATACGGCGGGCCTGCCCGGCATGGGAGCCTATGCCGCCAGCAAGGCCGGCCTCGTCGGCCTCACCCAGGTCATCGCCGCCGAATGACGGCCCCCGCGGCCTGCGCGCCAACGCCCTGCTGCCCGGGGGCACCGACACTCCCATGGCCGCGCCAGCACCCCCACGCCCGAGGCGCGCGCCTTCGTCGAAAACCTGCACGCGCTCAAGCGCCTCGCCACCCCCGCAGAAATCGCGGCGGCGGCGCTGTTTCTGGCGTCGACGCATCCAGCTTCATCACGGGTACGGCCATGGTGGTCGATGGTGGCGTGTCCATCAACCGGATTTGAACGAGACCCCTGGCCGGCATGCCCAGGCCAGGGGCCGCGGCGCCTGACCGCATCTGTCCCCCTGCGGCTTACCGGTACTGTCCTGGCCATGCCTGCCCGTGCAACTTCGGGCCGTCGCTGCAATGGCGGCCCGGCTTGATTTCCTGCTCCAGCTGCCGGGCGTGATGTTTTGCGGATCGCCTGCGCCGGCTTTTCCAGGAGGATGGAAAGGAATGGATTCATCCCCGGGCAATGCGCCATGCGAGGCATGCTCGAAAAAGAAGTAGATGCCTTCGTGCAGCATCCACCGCGGGACAAGGCCGCAATCGCTTTCGTTGAATTGAGCGCAGCAGTCCCCCGCTGCGATTGCCGCGCGTGCGTTTTCTTTTCTTTCGCAGCGGATGGCCATAGGCCCCCAATTCCTGCTCGATGATGTCGGGCACGGTCTGGTTCTGGAAGATGCGAACGTCGCTCCTGCGCGTGGCCAGCCACAGCCAGGGGCTCAGGCGGCCTTGCAGGCGTAACCGCGGTGGTTCTGGCCCTGCATGCCCAGGCGGGCGACGATGCCGTCGATGTAGCGCATTGCGCCGCCCTGGATTTGTATTTCCATGGTGGTGCTTACCCAATAGCGCCTTTGCGTAGATGCTTTCGCTGAGCACTTCCCAATCGAGGCTGAAAGGCTGGCTGACTTTTTTCCGGCTGCGCAATTCGAGAAAATGCACTTCATGGCCCCAATGGTCCTGTGGATCGCGAATCGGCATGTCATTGTGCAAACCACCCTGGTTGTCAGTTCCGGGCGGCCTCCCTTCCCCTTTCAAGGAAACGGATCATGACAAACGAAGCGCATTGAGGCAATCTACCCGTATTGGCAATACACTGTCCATGTAAGTAATTGCATCTCACCTTGGCCAGCACCGCCTCTTGCAGCCCAGACGGAAGCACCGCACCACACCCCATTCCAAGCACCTCTTCAATCAATAGATCAATTAACATCCCATTACAGCATTGTTGACGGCTATGGCATTTAACCGCGCATAAGGTCCCTCGGATGCTCACAACATATACTCGCGAAAACTGGCAGGAATGGAGCATCTGGTGTCTGTCAAATGGAATTTCTTCTCCCTTGGGGCAGAGATCCATTGCACACACTGCTCTCCATGCTTGCGGACCCGCAGGTAAACACAGTGTTAAATTTCAGCTGTGAGCGCTCGTGAGCACTGATTAATCGCGTCGAGATTGTATAGTAAATAACGGAATCACCATGACTAGACACACTCAGCCCATCGTGAGCGCTTGTTCAGGCCTATGAACCTCGACCCGTCAACGCAGCTCGATACGCACGGTCATGGAAGAGGCTGAGTACGCCCCTTGCTTCCGGCCGAGATCCACGGCGCAGCGCAGCGCGAGGTGCCGGCCATTCGGGCTGGCCACGGTGTACCGCAACATCAAGTGCAGCTGATGGAAGCGGGCGAAGTGCAGGCCGTGGACCTGCCCGGCGAGGCCACGCGCTACGAACTCAGCGGCCGGCGCCCACCACCACCATTACCGCTGCATGAGCTGCAACCGCGTGTTCAACGTGCCCGGCTGTCCGGGCGACATGCAGCGCATCGCCCCCGAAGGCTTTGTGGTGGAGCGCCATGAGATGACGCTGTACGGCGTCTGCAGCGACTGCCACCAGAACGTGCAATAACAGGGAGCCGCCCGCCTCGGGCTCAGTCTCGGGCCCACGGATCCAAGAAGATGACAGCCATGGTGCAGGCCCTGCCTGAACCATGGCTGTTTCTTTTTTTCACGCCGCCCCTTGCCTCCAGCGCCTGCCCGGCCGCACGCGGCCTGCGGCAGCACCGCCGGCCACAAGGCCAGCGCAGCCACCACCCACAGCATTGCCGTCTGCCCCCAGGCCTGCCGCGCAGGCCGTGGGCTGGCCGTGAAGACGGGCTGGGCTTCAAAATCCTGCGCACCGAATGTGCGGTCCTCAACAGGTAGGGATAGAGGAAGGCGCGCAGGGCGCGCGTGAAAGGCGGCGATGTCGTCCTGAATAGGCCAGTTTTGCGCCAGCAGGGTCGGTGCCGGCCTGGCGGTGCAATGCGGCCTGCACGCCCACGCCCAGGGCAGCAGCCAGCCAGGCGCCCGGTCCAGGCCTGGCGTGCCTGCAGGCCTGCGCGGTAGGCGGCGAACTGGGATGCGACCCTTTCGTCGCCGAGCTGCTGGAAGGCGTAGTACCACTTCCAGTGAAAGCCTGCAGGCAGAGCCGCGGTGTCGCGCATCGGGGTGGCTGCGGAAAAAGCGCTCCATGGTCTGCTCGCGCGGCAGGTCCCAGGCGCCATGCACGGTCTGGCGCTGGGCCAGCATCAGCTCCACGCCCTGGCTCACGGGGATGGCGCGCGAGAGTGCGCATTGCCAGCGTGGGCAGCACCAGGTTCAGCACGATGCCCAGCAGCCCACTGAGGGCCATGGCATTGGCGACCGAGCTGCCGCCCAGCGCGGCAACCACCAGGCACAGGCCGCTCCAGAAAACCACATAGGCCGTTGGCGGACAGCAGCACCGTGGCAAGGGCGCCCGCCGCTGCCCCGCCGGCCAGTGCGCCTTGCCAGGGCAGGCAGCGCCACGCAGGCCAGCACCAGCACGGAACGCAGTCCCGCGCGGCGCAGCCACAGCCGCCGCCCGGTGCCAGGCATGGCCTGCAGCATGCCCAGGCGCCCGATTCGCGCTCGCCCGAGACCAGTCGTAGAGCAGCGCAATCAGGAACAGCGGCACCAGGTAGACCAGCACAAAGGCGAAGTCGAAGCGGCCGCCAGCGCCAGTTCCGGGTTGAAGCTTTCGCCTTCATGCAGCTGTGCCTGCAGCGCCAGCGCGCGCACGCGCAGCACATAGGGCGCGGCATCGCGCAGGCCCAGGGGCCAGAAAGGCCGTGGACGATGGCGCATCCCAGGTGGCGTGAAAGCCGTAGTAGGCCACCGAGCCTGCATCGCCGACTGCGCATGCCGGCTTGCCTGGGCCGCCATGTCCTGCTGCTGCAGTTGCGCAAGGCGGTCCATGGTCAGGCGTTGCGAGGCGATCTCGCGCAGGCCCACAGCACGCCAGCGTGGACACAGCAACAGCAGGGCCAGGGCGCACAGCGCCAGGCGCGAGCGCGTCAGAATACGCCATTCATTCAGAAGCCAGCTCATCGCGCCACCCTCCCCCCAGCCGTTGCGCGTGGCCAGCAGCAAGGCCACCGTCAATACAGCCAGCCATGCCAGCAGCACATAGGCGGCAGGCGCCGCGCGACGCCGGGCCACCAGCGGTGGATCGGGCTCGTGGTGGAAATCGGAGACGCCGCGCCAGTGCTCGTGGCCGATGCGGTTGTCGCGGCTCGATCGTCGCCCGCATAGCTGAGCTTGTCCACCTGCAGGCGGTTGAGGGCCTGCACCATGCGGTAGCGATGCTGCTCGGGCCTGCTCCCAGAAAGCGCCGGTAGCCTTGCAGGTCGTCCCGCCACGGCATGGACAGGCGGCGCAGCGCGATCACGGGGCTGATCAGGGCAAATGCGTCCAGCCCGGCGCAGTTGTTCGGCCTGCAGATCGAAGCTGGCCCTCGGCATGGCGCCTGAAGAGTTCGCTGGTCAGCCGCTCGCCTTCCCATGCCGACCAGGCCCTTGTAGTTGACGGGCAGTCCTCGACGCGCGAGACACCGTACTGCGCCAGCACCCTGGCGCGGAAAGCGGCGAAATAGGGACGTCGGGATTGTGGCTGTCGCCCAGCGCCGCCAGCTCGCGCGCGGTGGCGATGTCGGTCTCGAAGCGCGTGGCAGCGCCAGGGCAGATCCCACCAGCTCAGGCACCAGACGGGGCAGCAGCACCACGGCGACGGCCCAGGCCGCCAGCAGGCCAGCAAGGCATCGCGCCCGCGCCGCATGAAGCCCGAGACAGCGACGATGCCCACCGCCCAGAGCAATCAGCCACAGCACATGGCCTGCCGCCAGCGTGGTCACCAGGCTGATGGGCACCGGCGTGGCCACGGCCATCCAGGGCCAGGGCCAGCAGGGCCGCAGCAGCACCAGGGCCGCCACGCCCGCCAGCGCCAGCAGCTTGCCGGCCAAGAACTGCCGCGTGCCCACGCCCTGGGCCAGCAGCACGCGCAGGGTGCCGCCTCGCGCTCGCGTGCAATGCAGGCATGGCCCATGAAGATCACAGCAGCGGCGCCAGCACCTGCAGCACAAAGGCCGGCGTGAGCTGGCCGAACCGCAGCAGCAGCGAGACTGGCGCACATCGCCGAAGTTGGCGCTGTTTTGGCGGTGGCCCTCCAGAAACAGCGTGTGGCCGGTGTAGGCGTCGATGCCCGCATCAAAGGCCGCCAGCGGATTGAGCGGCGGAACACGAAATGGCCGTAATGCACCATGCGGTGGCGGATGGCGGTCGGGCTGGGCTTCGAACTCGCTGTCCACCTGGGGACTGTTGGCGCTCGCGCTGGGCCTGGGCCGCGCTGCGCTGGTCCCAGGCGGTGAAGGCGCAGCGGCGCTGAGCAGCAGCCACAGCGCCATCCCCAGCACGGCCACGCGGTCGCGCAGCAGCAGGTAGCGCCATTCCTCGCGCGCAATGGTCCAGGCCGCGCTCATGCCGCTGCCCCCCTGCGTGTCGGCTTCAATGTGCGATTGTGCGCGTCCGTGTCCGTGCCCGTGTGTGTGCCCACCCCTGCATAGTGGCGGTGGCAGTGCGCGCACATCGAAGCGCTCCTCTCCGCTGGCCGCCACTTCCTCGACCAGGCGCCCGCCTGCGATGAAGCCCATGCGGTCGGCCACGTCGGCGGCGCCCAGCAGGTCGTGCGTGACCATAGAATGGCCACGCCCTGCCCCGCCCCCGCAACTGCAAGAGCAGCCGGCTGAACTCGGGCCGTGGCCTGCGGGTCCAGGCCCGAGGTGGTTCGTCCAGCAGCAGCGCCGGCACCCTGCGCGCCCAGCGCCAGCGCAATCGCCACCTTCTGGCGCATGCCCTTGGAAAAACCGAGACGCGCCGGTCGTTCGACGCAGCGTCCATCCCTGCGGCAGACAGCGCCTGGCCGATGGCGCCGGCCGCGGCCGCGGCCCGCCACCCAGCAGGTAGGCCACGTTCTCGCGCGCACTCAGGTGCTCGTACAGCGCCACGTCTCGGGGATATAGGCTATCAGGGCACGCGCCTGCGCAGGCGCCGTCACCGGTCCACGCCCTGCACGCGCACCTGTCCGCTGCGCGGCCGCACAAAGCCCAGCAGCATGCTCAGCGTGGTGGTCCTTGCCCCGCCGTTGGCGCCCAGCAGCGCATAGATCTCGCCCGCATTCACGGCCAGGTCCAGGCCCTGGAGGATGGTGCGCTCGCCATAGTCCACCACGGCGCCCAGCGCTTGGAGCACGGGCGTGGAGGCAGAAGTGGGGTTGGAAGAAACAGGAAGGGATGGATGCATGGCGGGGCTCAGAACTTTGCTTGAAGGCCTACGGTGACGGTGCGGGCCGTGCCCGCGTCACCCACAGCCGGCTGTACTAGCTGGTGTAGTAGGTCTTGTCGAAGAGGTTGTCCACGTCCAGCGTCAGGCGCAGCGTGGGGCTGATGCGCCAGTAGGCAACCAGCTTGGCCGTGTGTAGCTGGGCAGCTCGAAGGCGGCTGCCGGCATCGGCCTCGGCCTGCGTGCGGGCCTGGCCCAGGCGCTTGCCCATGTGGGTGACGCCGCCGCCGATGCCGTAGCGCTGGCCGTTGGAGAAGGCTTTCTCGTAGACCGCCAGCACGCTGCCGTTGACCATGGCACGTTGAGCAGGCGCCCGCCCACCTCCACGTGTTGTCGCGGGAGATCTCTACATCGTTGAGCACCAGGCTCGCATTCAGGCGCCAGCGCTGCGTGACCTGGCCGGCGAAGTCGAATTCCAGGCCCCGGCTGCGGATCTCGCCGGCCGAGACCGAATAGCCGGCGTTGCCCGGGTCGGCCGTCAGCACATTGCGCTTGCGGATGTCGAACAGCGCGGCCGTGCACCCATGCCTGGTCGGCACTTTCCCAGTTGGCGCCCAGCTCCATGGAACGGCCGTATTCCGGGCTGAAGCCCGCACCGGCCACATCGATGCCCACGTTGGGCCGGAACGAGCGTCCCGCGTTGGCATAGAAGGTCCATTGCGGCAAGCGGCAGCCAGCTCAGGCCCCAAGCGCGGCGAGGTCGAGGCCGGGTCCTGCTGCGTGGTCGGCCCCCGTGCGGCGGTTGTGCAGCGACTGGTCGTAACGGTCCATGCGCAGGCCGGCCACCACGCGCCATTGGGGCGAGAGCTTGATGGCGTCCTGCAGGTAGAAGGCCGTGTTGCGCTGCCGCTCGAAGGTGTCGGTGTTGGCGTGGGCACGGGGCGCGCGCCGCCGTAGATGGGGTTGAAGATGTTGATGGCGTAGGGATTGGCCGCCGTCGGTTGGCGCGCAGCATCAGCGTGTCCATCTCGAAGCGAAAGCTCTCCAGGCCCAGCAGCAGCTCGTGTTCGAACGGCGCCCGTTTTCCACCGTGCCCTGCAAGCTCGGCCTGCACGGCGATATCGTCGGATGGTAGTCGCGGAACGCCGCTGGCGCGTGAGGTCGCCAATTGGCCAGCAGCGCGTGGGGTTCGGTGGAAAAGCCGTTGATCGAGGTTTTTCGCGATAGGACAGGCCCAGGCGGCTGCGCCACTTGCGCGTTCCACTCGTGCGAGAGGATGAACTGTGGGTGCGGTTTTCCACCGTCACATCGCCGTCGCCCGGCTCGCCCAGGAAGCGGCTGCGCGAGATGGCGCCCAGCCGGTCGCCCACGGCCCCACCACGCCGCGGTCCAGCGGCGTCTTGTGGCGCAGCAGCTCGCCCGAGTACTCCAGCACCGTAATCGCGCCCCAGCTTCCAGGTGAAGGCCGGTGCGATCACCTGGCGGCTGGCGCCCACGCAAATCGCGGAAAGCTTTGTCCGCGGTCCTCCACGGCGATGTTGAGCCGGTAGGCAAAGTTCTCGCCCACCGGTCCCGTGGTGTCCAGCGCGCCACGCCGCAGGCCGTAGCTGCCCGCATAGGCTTCCACGGAATGCGAAGACGTCCACAGCGGGCGTTGGAGACGACGTTCAGCGTGCCGCCCGCTCGCTGCTACCGTAGAGCGCAGCGGCCGTGCCCTTGAGGAACTCGAAGCGCTCCACGCCGGCCAGATCACGCGGCGCATTGAAGCCGCGCCCCGAGGAAAAAACCGTTGAACAGGGTGGCCATGCCCACTTTCTGGTCGCCGCAGGCCGCGGATGACGATGTTGTCCCACAGCCCGCCAAAGTTGTTCTGGCGCGAGACGCCGCCCACGTAGTCCAGCACGTCGTCAAGCTTGGTGTGCGCCCAGGTCCGTCCATGGCCTGGCGCGTGATCACGCGCACCGACTGCGGCAGCTCGCGCAGCGGCAGGTCGGTCTTGGCGCCGGCGCCTCGTCGGTGTGATAGGCGCCCGAGGCCGTTCGGCCCACGACTTCCACGCAGGCAGCAGCACCTGCTCCTGCGGGGAGCGGAGGCGGCGGTGGCGGCGGCGGGGGCGGGGGCCGGAGGACGGATCCTGGCCTTGGCCAGTGCGGGCATGGACAGGAAGGCGGCAGCGCTCAGGGCAAGCGGCAGCGGGCGAAGGCGGGGAAGCGGCTTCGCGGGGAAGAAGAAAGCAGTCATGGTGTGAAAACGGGCACAGGCGCCATGCCGCCGGCATCCACAGCCGGCGCGCGCAAACACGGACATGAGCCGCCAGCAACCAATGGGCGCTGGCGGCAGAGAAGGAGAAAAGTGCTTGCGGGTTCAGCGCGGCGGGTCGCGCGATGCAAAGGCCCAGCGGTTCTGCGAGGGATGGTGCCGCCACGGTGCGCGGCGGCACCCTCTCGGGCGGCGCGGGCCACGGCCACGGCAGCCGAAGTGCGGGCAGCCAGGCGCCGCATGCGGGCATGGCCATGCACCATACGCAGACGGCTTCGGCGGCTTCGACGACTTCAGCCTTTTCGCCAGCCTGGCCGCGTTGGCCGGCCTGGCCGGTCAGCGCATCATCTTCGCAGCCGTTGAGGCCTACAAAAGCCCTGGGCAGGCCCCGGCCGCCGCCTGCCGGATATGCGTTGCGCCGTGCAAGGGCATGCCAATGGCCGTGTTGAAGAACACGGCCAGCAATAGCAGGCGCAAAACAAGCAGACGCATAAGACGGCGATCTTACTATTGACAGTTGAATATCATTAACAACCGCCGCCATTTTCTGCACAGGGGGGGCCGGGACAGCAGCGCGGGAATATGCCACCGGCATGTGACAGGCCGATTGGCGATTTTCAGCCTTGCGCCTATTTATCTGCCGGTCCCACGCCCCGGAAGAACATGTCGCAGATCTGGTTACCGCCACCTTCTCTCCGCAGCGAGCCCTTGCGGGGGTTGAACCAGGACTGTATGGAGTTGATGCATGCCCAGGATCATGGATGCGCGCCAGGTGGATGTCGGCGTCGGCCCGCAGGCGGCACTTCGGCACGCAGGTCTTCGAGAAGGCCGCTCGCTCCAGAATTTCTGGTGGCGCTCGCGGCGCTTGATCTGGCGCTCGCGCACCTTGTCGGGCAGCTGGCCCAGCAGCCGGCCGTGGGCCAGGGCGAAGTCGCACCATGCTTTTACCAGCCCCGCCATCTGGCCCAGCACGGCTGCGCGAAAGCGCTGCTCGGGCGTCGGCGTCGGCGCCAGCGCGGCAAGGCGCTCCTGCTGCTGGCTGATGATGCGGTTGCCGCCCTGCATCCATGACCTCGTCCACCAGCTCCTCCTTGGAGCGAAGTGGTAGTAGATGCTGGCGGCCTCGATCCCGGACTGCTCGGCAATGTTGCGCATGGTGGTGGCAGAGTAGCCCTGCTCACCGAAGGTGCGGGCGGCCAGCTTGAGAAGGGTCTCGCGGGTCTCGTGCCGTCGTGGGCGCTGGTCTGCCTTCTTGCCATGTCTGCCAGGTGGTGGATCGTTGTAGTGCGGCGATCCTAACAGGCTGTTGGTAGCGCGCCAATCAAGCGTTTCGGTGCCTGGGCCGCCCGCCGACTGCCGCATGGCCGGGCCGCGAAATCCGATTCAGGAATCACCCTTGAATCACAACT
The DNA here is from genome assembly GCA_028564925.1 of Lithobates sylvaticus. Lineage (NCBI taxonomy): Eukaryota > Metazoa > Chordata > Amphibia > Anura > Ranidae > Lithobates > Lithobates sylvaticus. Next base: position 792,064,381 of record CM053026.1, read on the forward strand.
GCAGGCTGCAATGGCTCCGGCAATCGGAAGCCGATGCGCTTGTCCTGGTATAGACAGAAGGCGCCGCCATTCACCATTCGAACAAGCGTCTTTGACAATAAAAAAAACCTATCCCGCAAATCGATTATTCAAATGAAACCACATGCATCAATAAATGCATTGAATAACTCGATCAAATCACATGTATATATTTTATAAATCGATTTTTATGATTTGGATTGTTAAAATGCAATGTTGATTGTTTTCCATAACCAAGGCGGAACTTTCGCGGCCAACCTTGCGCACTCCCCTGAAAAAGCCATGGACAAGCACGTCGTCTCCAGAGGAGAAGCGCCAACCACAGTGCTCTGCAAATGTAACAACGGCACAACAGCTTTTGTAAAGTGCCGGTTATCCAGATTGCCCTGGATATAATGCGGATCGCCTTGGAAATATGCCCAGGCATGAGAAGAAGCGCCCTACCCTCCATAGAGCGCCAACATCATCAGTATTTGTACTTACGGTGAGTTCTTCATCCCCCACTGCACATGCACCAGAATTTGACCATTCTGCAAAGAGTCCTGGGTCCAGGCTCTTGCTGCGCAGTTTTCACACAAATAGCCGCACTTAGAAATTCTTCCATCAAGATGACTACATACCAAGAGCTGATTGCCCAGAAAAAATTGCTCGACCACCAAATCGACGATGCCCGCAAGCTGGAGTCCAAAGCGGCCCTGGCATCGGTGCAGGAGCTGGTCCGTGAGTTCGGCTTCACGGCACAACAGGTCTTCCCCTGGAAGCCGATGGCAAAAGAAGCGCTCCCCGCCAATACCAGGACCCCGAGTCCGGCAAGACCTGGACCGGCCGCGGCAAAGCCGCCGAACTGGATCCTGGGCAAGGACCGCACCCTGTTCGAAATCAAGTGAGTCCCTGCCGCGCAATGGCGGGCCCGCCCGCCGGCGGCGCACATGCGCGGATGAGCGTCATGCAGGTACCACCGCCGTGACCTCGATCTCCACCTTGGCCCGGTCTTCCACCAGATCCGCCACCTCCACCGCCGTCATGGCCGGGAAATGCCGCCCGATCAGTTCGCGGTAGTGCTTTCCAATGGCCGGATAGGCCCCAGTATTCCTGCTTGTCGTGTCACATACCAGGTCATGCGCACGATGTGCTCGGGCCTGGCGCCGCCTTCGGCGAGATGGCGACGATATTGGCCAGCGCCTGCCGCACCTGTTCCGCAAAGTCGTCCGACTCGAATTGCTGCTGGCCGTTCTTTTCCAGCCAATCTGGCCGCCGACGAACACCAGCGGGAGCCGACCGTCTTTCTATCGGGTCAGGATGCCATTGGCATAGCCTCGGGGCGCCAGCCAGTCCGGGGGTTGCAGAGTCTTCTTTGCTTCATCCTGTTCTCGTTGAATCCGTAAAACCGTCCTGCGGCACCAGATAGCCTCAGCGCTCGCGCAGATCGGAAGGCAGTGCGTGGCCTTCATGCTGCGCAAATCCATGGTGACGATGGTCATTGCGTGCAGACAGCCGGCGTTTGCCATCTGGCCCGCGAAACGCACATCGAACTGGAACGATGCCCCGCCGATGCGGCGCACCTCCAATACCTGGCGCAGCGTGTCGTGCCAGCGGCTGGCGCCGTGAAATCGCATTGCACCGACACCGTGGGCGTGCCCACCTGGCGCTGTACAATGCAGGGTGTGGAATGGGCAGGCCCATTTCCCCCTGTCGAACCATTCCTCGACCAGGTCGTTGACCATCTCGAAATAGCGCGGGTAAAAGACGATGCCGGCCGGATCGCAATGGCGAAACAGCACCTGCACTGGCTGACGAAGGCGGAGGCCATGGCGCGCGCTCACGGCATCTTGCGCAGCACTGAATCGCTGCAGCTTGCCGGTCCTCGGTGCGCGGCAGGGCCGGCACGAAGACAATGGCGCGCGGGTACTTGTAGGGCGCAATGCTGGCCTTGACGAAGGCCTGCAGCGTGGCGCCATGTCGGCGCCGCCGCAAAGCCCGGGCTTGAGCACCACAAAGGCCTTGACCACCTGGCCGCGCTCGTCGTCTGCCGCGCCGATCACGCCGCATTCGGCCACGGCGCTCGTGGGCGCAGCAGCGCATCCTCCACCTCGGGCCGGCAATGTTGAGCCGGCCGAGATGATCATGTCGTCATTGCGCGCCTGGTAGAACAGATAACCGTCGGCGTCCGCGCACAAAGGTGTCGCGGCAGGTTCCAGCCGTTTTGCACAAAGCGCTTCTGGCGCTCGTCTGCAAGATACCGGCAGCCGGTCGGTCCCTTGATGGCCAGGCGGCCGGGCGTGCCGTCGGGCACGGGCTGCTTGTCGTCGTCCACCACCCTGGGCCACGTAGCCGGGCACGACCTTGCCGATGGCGCCCTGCGCGCACCTCCTCGGGCGTGCTGGACACGAAGACGTGGATGAGCTCGGTGCCGCCGATGCCGTCGATCATCTCGATGCCCGTGGCCTGCTTCCACAGCTGGCGCGTGGCGTCCGCAGGGCCTCGCCGGCCGACACGCATTTTCCTGAGCGACGACAGGGTCCGAAGCGCGCTGCCTGCGCCGCCAGTCTGCCGGTAGAAGGTGGGCGCGTGATGAACAATGGTGCGCGAAATCCTGCACCAGCTGCAGCAGCCCTTCGGGCGTGAGCTTTTCGGCCAGCACGGTGCAGGCGCCCACGCGCAGCGGAAAGCACAGCAGCCCGCCCAGGCCAAAGGTGAAGGCCAGCGCGGCGTGCCGCAGAAGATGTCCGTCCGGGCCAGGCCGATCACATGGCGCTGGGAACAGGTCGCACATGGCCACACGTCGCGGTGGAAATGCATGCAGCCCTTGGGCGCGCCCGTGGAGCCGCTGGTGAAGGCGATCAGGCAGACATCGTTGCGATGTATCGCAGCAGGCAAAGGTGTCGGGCTTGGCTGCGGCCAGGGCGTCCAGCGCATCGGCCTGCGCCCGTCGTTGAAATACAGCACGCGCGAAAAGGCCCGGGCAATGGTGTTCATGGGCCGGGCTGCAGGCACAGCTGCACATCGTCCTTGAGGCGCACATCGCACAGCACGGCCTGCACCTTGGCCTGGGGCGATGATCTGCTGCAGCTCCTTGGCACGCAGCAGCGGCATGGTGGGCACCGTCACCAGCCCGGCCTTGATGGCGGCCAGCCAGGACGCGGCCATCATGGCGTTGTTGGGGCCGCGCAGCAGCAGCCGGTTGCCGGGCACCAGCTGCAGTTCTTCCACAGCACATGGCGAGCGGTGGTGGTCAGTGCCTGCAGTTCGGCATAGGTCATGGCGGCCTGGTCCGCGCCCTGCCTCCAGCGCAGGGCAACGCGCCCGCCCTGGCCGCGCGCCACCAATGGCATCGACCAGTTCGGCCGCGCAGTTTCAGGCGTTCGGGAATAGGCCACGGTCCGGCCCGTCGAAGCAGGAAACTCGGGCCATTGGTCGGGCGGCGGCAGATTGTTCCGGCGAAAGTAGCGATGTGGGCGGAGGCTTGCATGCGATGTTACCCTGGCTTTGCGTTGAATGGGGCAGCCTGCCGCTCAGGCCTTGCAGCAGCTCGCGCGCGATGATGAGTTTCTGCACCTCGGTCGCGCCCTCGTAGATGCGCAGCGCGCGGATCTCGCGGTACAGCGTCTCCACCGCATGCCCGAACCACGCCCGCCCCGCCGAACATCTGCAGCGCACGGTCGTCACGGCCTGGGCCGATTCAGTGGCCGTCATCTTGGCCATGGCCGCCTCGCGCGTGGTGCGCGTCTTCTTCACATCGCGCACCAGGCGGCGCGGTAGGTCAGCAGGGCCGATGCGTCGATGGCCGTGTCCATGTCGCCCAGCGCCGCCTGGGGTCAGCTGCAGGTCGCCCAGGGTCTGGCCGAACATGCGGCGCGACTTGGCGCGTGCCAGGCCTTCGTCCAGCGCGCGGGCGCGCAAAGCCCAGTGCGGCGGCGGCCACCGAGCGCGGAAGATGTCCAGCGTCATCATTGGCCACTTGAAGCCCTGCCCCGGCTCGCCCAGGCGCTGCGACACGGGTATGCGGCAGTTGTCGAAGCGGATGGTGGCCAGCGGTGCGGCGCGATCAGTTCGATGCGCTCGCCGATCGAAAAGCCCGGCGTGTCCGCATCGACCACGAAGGCGCTGATGCAGCGCGCTCCCCCGGCGCCTCGCCCGTGCGGGCGAACACGCAGTAGAAGTCGGCAATGCCGCCGTTGGAGATCCAGGTCTTGGCGCCGTTGAGCACATAGTGGTCGCCTTCGAGCCGCGCCTCGCACGGCCATGGCGGCCACGAGTCGGAGCCGGCATCGGGCTCGGACAGCGCAAAAGGCCGCAATGGCCTCGCCGCGCGCCACGCGCGGCAGTAGCGCTGGCGCAGCGCATCCGACCCCATGAGCGATATCGCACCGCTGCCCAGGGCCCTGCATGGCAAAGGCGAAGTCGGCCAGGCCTTCATGGCGGGCCAGGGTCTCGCGCAGGATGCAGACCGCGCGCGAGTCCACCTCGGCAAGGCCCCGCCCCATGCGCCGCCGGGGGCCGGACGGCACGGCATAGCGCAGCCAGCCGGCCTCGCCCAGGGCCTTCACCAGTTGGCGGCAGGCCGCATCGGCATCGTGGTGGTCCACGTCGCCCAGGGATTGGGCGCACAGGCATCGGCCTCATGCGCCAGCGTGCGGTGGGCGTCGTCGAAGAAGGGCCAGTCCAGCCAGGAGGAAGGAATCACGCATTTTCAGTTTCCTTCAAAGACAGGCTTTTGCTTGGCCACGAAGGCTCGTAGGGCGCGGTGGAATTCGCGCGTCTGCATGCAGATGGCCTGGGCCTCGGCTTCGGCCTCGATGGCCTCGTCCACGCCCATGTTCCATTCCTGGTGCAGCAGCTTCTTGGTCACGCCATGGGCAAAGGTGGGACCTGCTGCCAGTTGGGCGGCCAGCGCGGGGCGGCTTCGCCGATCTGTTCGGCGCCATGCAGGGCATTGAAGAAGCACCAGGCAGCGCCCTCCTCGCCGTCATGGCGCGGCCCGTGTACAGCAGCTCGGAGGCGCGGCCCTGGCCGATCATGCGCGGCAGCAGCGTGCAGGCGCCCATGTCGGCACCGGCCAGCCCCACGCGGGTGAAGAGAAACGCCCGTGCGCGCCGCGGGCGTGCCCAGGCGCATGTCGGCCGCCAGCGCGACCATGGCGCCCGCGCCCGCGCAGATACCGTCCACCGCCGCCACGATGGGCTGCGGCAGGCGCGCATGGCCTTGATCAGGTCGCCCGTCATGCGCGTGAAGTCCAGCAGCTCGGGCATGCTCATCTTGGTGAGCGGGCCGATGATCTCGTGCACATCGCCGCCAGAGCAGAAATTGCCGCCGCGCCCGTGACCACCACGGCCTGATGTCGGTGGCATAGACCAGGGCGCGGAACAGGTCGCGCAGCTCGGCGTAGGACCGAAGTCAGCGGGTTCTTGCGCTCCGGCCGGTTCAGGGTGGATGGTGCCGATCTTGCCGTCGGCCGATACCTGCCACACAAAGGTCCTGGCCTCGTAGCCGGCAGGGGCGCTTGTGGTGCTTCATGCTGTGTTCTTCGGGCTGGTGCTCATGGTGTCTCCATCAAGAATTCAGAAAAACGGGGGAGTGGACCGGGTTCAGCCGGTCATCACCTCGCGCGTCGACGGCAATGGACCTGGCGTTGACCGAGGCGGACGCCGGCAGGAGACAGCCAGGCCACGGTCTCGGCCACTTCCTCGGGCTGGACCAGGCGGCCCTGCGGTTGCGTTCGGCCAGCTGGCGCGGGCCTCTCCGCCGTCATGCCGGTCTTGTCCACGAGGTTGGCACGGCGCCGCGCACGATGTCCGGTCTCTCGGTATAGCCGGGGCAGACGGCGTTCACCGTCACGCCCTTGCCTGCGGTCTCCAGCGCCAGCGAGCGCGTGAGGCCGATCCACGCCATGCTTGGCCGCGCAATAGGCCTGACATAGGCTAGCCGATCAGCCTGCCGTGCTGGCCACATTGATGATGCGGCCCCAGCGCGCAGCCAGCATGCCCGGCAGCGCGGCCTGCATGCAGTGGAAGGTGCCCGTGAGGTTGACTGGCCAGCATGCCCTTGCCACAGTGCGGCGTCGGTGCGCTCGAACTTCTGGCTGCTGGCCTGGCCCGCGTTGTTGAACCAGCACCTGCACGGGGCCGAAGGCCGCTCGGCCTGCGCGAAGGCCTGCGCACCGAGGCCTCGTCGGCAATATCCGCCTGCACGGACTGCACCTTCATGTGCTTCCTGTGCTGCCTGTGCCGTGCCGCCCAGCTCGCGCACGGCAGCCTCCAGCGCCGCACTATCGCGTCCCAGCAGCGTGACCCGCGCGCCGCGCGCCACAGCGCCCGCGCACAGGCCAGCCTATGCCGCGCGCCCCGCCCGTCACCAGGGCATGCGCCCTTCCAGGGTTTGTGAAGTCATGTCATTTGGATTCCGTTTGCGCCATGGCGGCGGCGCGTTCAAAGTTGGTTTCCAACTGGCGCTTGCCGGGCTGTACTGCGGCGGCCAATCCACATCGTGGGCGCCCAGGCGCGCAGCCCTCGCGCAGCGTCCAGGCGCATCGGCCAGGTGCGGGCGCGCCAGCGCGCACAGGTCGCCCGGCCCGAGCATGATGGCGTTGGCATGGTCGGCCTCGAAGATGGCGCCCACGCAATGGTCGGTATGCCAGCCTCGTTGCGGACACGGTCGGCAAACGGCGTCCTGGTACATGCGGCCGTACACCGCTTCTGTCGGGGCTGACCTGGCCCCCGAGGAGCAGTCGATCATGTCAGGCGCCCGCCGCCTTGAAGCGGCGTGCGATCTCCACCGCATCGTCGGGCGTGATGCCGCCCTCCACCCAGTCATGGGCCGATGCGCACCGACATGGGCTTGTCCTGCGGCCAGGCTTCGCACGCACCGCCTCGAACACCTCCAGCGGAAAGCGCAGGCGGTTGTCCAGGCTGCCGCCATATTCGTCATCGCGCCGGTTGGTCAGCGGCGAGATGAAGCTGAGACAGCAGATAGCCGTGGCGCAGTGCAGCTCCAGCCAGTCAAAAGCCCGCTGCCGCGGCGCGCCGCGTGGCGGCCACGAAGTCCTCGCGCACGCGATCCATGTCGGCGCGGGTCATGGCGGCGGGCACACTTGCGAGAGGCCCTCGATATAGGGCAGGGCCGATGCCGACAGCAGCGCCAGTTGCCTGCTCCAGCGGCATGGTCGATCTCTTGCCACCCAGCTGGGTCGATCCCTTGCGCCCCGCATGCCCCAGCTGCACGCCAATGTGCGCACCGCCCTGCGCGTGCACGAAATCGACAATGCGCGCAAAGGCCTTGCGCCTGCTCGTCGTTCCACAGCCCGGCAGCCGGGCGTGATGCGCGCGTCGGGCGAGGTGCAGGTCATCTCCACCTCACCAGGCCCGCACCACCCTTGGCGCGCGCGCCCAGGTGCACCAGGTGGAAGTCGCCAGGCACGCCGTCGGTGCAGGAATACATGGGCCATGGGCGAGACCACGATGACGTTCTTCAGCCGCAGGCCGCGCGCCTGGTAGGGCGTGAGCATGGGCATGGGCGGGCGGCGGCCTGCGGGCACGGTCTCGCCCGCATGCTCGGCAATCCAGCGCTCGGAAGCCTTGCAGCCAGGCGGCATCGCGCAGGCGCAGGTTCTCGTGCGAGATTGCGCTGCGGAGCGCGTCAGCAGCGAATAGGCGAAACGGCTCCGGCTCCAGGCCCGCATAGCGCTCCACGTTTCGAACCATTCCCGTGGAATTGCGCGCCGCGTTCTGGATCTTGAGCACCTCCACGCTGCGCACCTCCTCGTATGGCGCAGGCCGGCCTCGATGCCCCCGCAGACCGCAGGCTGCGCGCCAGCTCGAACGCATCCTCCAGCGCCAGCTTGGTGCCCGAGCCAATCGAGAAATGCGCCGTGTGCGCCGCATCGCCCATCAGCACCACGGGAACGCTGCGCGGGCCGCGCGGCGTGTCCAGCGCATTCCAGTGCACCCAGGTATTGCAGATCACGCGCGGAAAGGTCGGATCCCAGATGGCCGAGCCGCGCAGGTGCGTGGCATTGCTAGACCAGGGCATGGCCGTCCAGCCAGGGGGCGAACAGCTTCTCGCAATAGGCAATGCCCTCTTCCTGGCTCATCTGCTCGATGCCGGCGGCCCTGCCAGGTCTCCTCGGGCGTCTCCACGATGAAGGTGGACATGCCGTCTTCGTAGCGGTAGGCATGGGCCTGGAACCAGCCGTGCTCGTCATGCACGAAGGCGAAGGTGAAGGCATCGAACACCTTGGTCGTGCCCAGCCACACGAAGCGGCAGCGGCGCTGGTCGATATCGGGCCGAAAGGTATCGGCATAGCGCGTGCGCACCTTGGCTGTTGATGCCGTACCCGAGGCGATGACCAGGTCGGGCGTCGTACTCGCGCGCCATCGCCTGGTTCGTCCTGCACGAAGTTCTCGAACACCAGCTTCACGCCCACGGCTTCCTCGCAGCGCGCCCTGCAGGATGTTAGCAGCTCTTGCGGCCTATGCCCGAGTGAAGCCATGGCCGCTGCTGCGCAGGCTGCGGCCTTGAAGTGGATGTCGATATCGTCCCAGTGGTTGAAGGCGGTCACCAATGGTGCGGGCCGACACCGGGTCGGCCTCGCGCAGGTTGTCCATGGTGGCGTCCGAGAACACCACGCCCCAGCCAAAGGTGTCGTAGGGCCGGTTGCGCTCCACCACCGTGACCTCGTTGGCGGGGTCCTGCAGCTTCATCAGCAGGCCGAAGTACAGGCGGCGGGACCTCCACCGATACAGACGATCTTCATACCGCAAACCCTTTTTCGCAGGGCGACGGCACAGGACGCCCCAGGTTCAGAATCCAGGCCCAAGACTTTAAGCCTGAATAGGTTTAGGTTTGAAATATATAGACGAAACGCGGCACGAACCTAGGGAGAACACGCATGAGCCCCCCGACAGCGCTACGATGCCGATCGCCAGGAGGATCTCCCTTGGAAAAATACCGGGTTCAATGTCTTCTGGCCGCATCATCGCCCATCGAACGCGCGCAGGCCCAGTGGCGCTGCTTCAACGTCGGCGCCGACGGCAAGCGCCCGCCCCCGGCCCTGCTGGCCATTCCCTGCGATGTCACCCATGCCGAACTGCGCAGTACCTCTACGACATCTACCACGAGAGCGCGGCCGCATCGGACCAGGACATCTCGAGATCACCCCCGCACCACCAACCCCTCACCCAGGAGTTCCTCTTGACCAGCAAACCGAAGTCCGCGAACTGAAGCCGGGCCTCAGCCCCTTTCCCGCCGCCGCCGACATCTTCGTGGCGACCAGCCCTGGCTGGCCGAGCACCTGCTGCCGCTGATCTCCATCGACCTGGGCCTGGTGCGGCCCGAACTGGCCGCACCGTGGTCCACATGCTGTGCCCCGTCCGAGCCCTTCGAGGCTGCATAGGCGATGAGACCGAAGCCCACCACAACGCCATCACCGCCCCCAACTGGTTTGCGCTGGAGCTGACGCCGACAACCGCTATTCGCTTCTGGGCAACGAAGGCTTCTTCCAGCGCGCGCCGCAGCCAGGGCGGCAGTTCACCAGGATGCCTTCGCCTGCGAGCACACCGACGAAATGCTGGCCAGCCACGCCAAGGCCGTGCCTACTACGCCGAAAAAAAAAAAAAAAAAAAAATAAGCACGGCCGCCTGGCCAGCTACTCGCGCTACGGCAAGGGCGAGCCCATGGAGCAGACTACCTGGACAGCCCTGGGCGGCGGCATGCTGTACGGCAACTGGACCAGCCACCCGCCCATTCCCCCGCCTTCCAGCTGGACGAAGCGGGAAAACGCCGGCATGGGCGATGAACTGGAAGACGACGGCATCCGCAAACACCCGCGACGGCAAGCCCTTCTTCACGTGGCCAACGTGCCGGCTACAACTGGTGCGCCACGGTGTGCGGACAGCATCCTGCTGTTCTACGAGCCGGAAAGCCGCACGGTGCTGTTCACGTTCGACTGGACCTGAGCCGGCCGAGCAGCGCCGCTCAGACGCGGCCTGCTCAGGCGTGACGATCAGATGCGCCAGCAGCGGCCGGATGCGATCGTCCCTGGTAGTAGCCGCCGTATTCCGTGTAGCGCAGAAAGGCGGCATTGCAAAGGTGGCAGCTCCAGAGCGTGCAGCGGTTGTACGGGGTGCCCAGCCCAGGGGCGATGGGGCATCCGGTGACCACTGGTTTCGTGCCCTGGGGGTGTATTCATCAAGCAATTCCCGTGTCTCCGGCGTGCCCAGCGCACCAACCTGCTGCAGATGCGAAGTCTTGTCCGCCCCCGACAAGGACTCCCAGCCCGGCCTCCACAGCACAGCGCAGTCCGCGCATCGCTGCTGCTAGGCCGCCGCCGCAGCGAAGGCCCTCAATTCGGTTCGGGAAGGGGGGTTGAAGTTGTCATGGAACGGTGCCTTGGTTTCCATGGATTGTCCGGCAGGTTTGGGGGCGGGCTACCGGCGTGGAAAACATCTTGCTGTTCACGTTACAGGGAAACGGTACGGTAGTCTTCACCCACCGACTGGACATCACGATCAGCCATGGTCTTGCCCCGACCAGTCGCTGCAGGCATGCCCGTGTCAATCCAGCGGCTCGGGGCAGCCAGCGGCGTGGCGCCCCATCCAGACAATCGAAACGCCCTTTCGGCACAGGCCACCACTCTCGTCCATTCGGCAACTTGTATGTAGAACGCCGTCCGGCATGTCCGTGCCGTACGCCTCAAAGACGGCATTGATGGCATCCACCACATTGCCCCATCAGTGCTGCCTCCTGCTCATCGAGAAGAATTCACCGATCGCCATACGAGCATCACTGCCAAGATCCGTATCATCAAAAATGAAATGTATGGCCAAATCAAGATGGTCGTATTGACGTCTGCAGGGAAATCATGGTTCACCCAGGCTTTCATTTGATACTTCAAATCCTTGAGTTTTCTTAGATAGCCTAGCAGCTCCATCCTCATTTCTGGATATCTCAAGCGAGGCATCTCAATATCTTCCTATCTCTGTTACCCGCCGATTGTGAGTAGCCCTGGAGCGTGTTATGCACTTTATAAATCAATAAGATTTTATCTCCTTTATTAACTAGATTAATAATTAAATTAATGACAGCATTAAGACGAAAGGAACTTATAATACCCCGTTGGTAGCACCTTCACGATCTCCCCTGTAGATTCCAAATAAATCAAGGCAGATTTAATCGCATCGTCTGCATCTTGGTTTTTGAAATTAAATTTAATCGATTCAAAATAGAAGAACAATCTATTTGCGCTAAAAAAATCTCCATTCGACAGGAAATAATCATTTATATCAATAACCGTACCATTCATGAGAAAATTCATAACCACACCCATGCTTTTAAATTCCCATTTATTCATTTCTTCATCAAAAACAAATCCGTTGCGAGAAGATAATTCTATATTGATAGCTTCACAAGATCACTATGGGCTCTGATGAAAGAAAATGTAGAATCTCCTGTTTTTTTCTACATATTTTTTAATGCCAAAAGCAATATTTTTGATAAGGGAATAATCTACCATAATCAATACCTTGTTCTATTTAAACGAGCAGCGGCGGCGTCTTGAGCCTGCCCGGCAGCCGCATCGCCTGGTGGATGCCTTGCGGGTTGTACTCCTGCAGCACATTGCCCCAGGGGGACCAGCTTTGTCGGCCCAGATCACA
>CM053026.1:792076246-792148092 GCA_028564925.1 Lithobates sylvaticus
GCCCCGTTGCGCCATTGTTTCCTGGCTCAAGACCAAGCGGGGTCGGCCAGAATTAACAGCGAATTTCTAACATATCCGCAGGGTTAGTCCCACCCATCAAACCAATCGGGTCCTGATTGATATAACTCCCCACTACCGGATCGTAATACCGATGCCGGTTGTAATACAGCCCCGTTTCCTGTCAATGGTGGGGGGCTGCCCCGGCAGCCGGATCGCCTGGGGATGCCCTGCGGGTTGTGCTCCTGCAGCACATTGCCCCAGTGGTCCAGCTTTGCGGCTCAGGCCACCTAGCCGGTCTGGTCCGTCAGGGGCATGGGCGTGCCCAGGTGGTCGCAGTGGTAGTGGTGGATGGCGATGCGGGCGTGTTGTTCTTTTTCCTGTTTCCTGAACCTTGTCTGCATGTCGTAGCAGTATTTCAGGCTATGTTCTGGAGATAATAATTAGAGTAGCATAGCCAACTCTTGGTCTTAATCTTTATATCAATCTAATTATCATAATCAAAGAATGAATGCATTAATCAATAAGATTATTTGAACCCCTTGATTTATTAATCAGGAAATAGTAAAAAATTACCCAATAGTTGGTTAGCGCTCTCTGTGCTTGCGCCTTCTCCATGAATCCATCTGGAATCAAATTAGCTGTTATTTACCTAAAACAATGCAACAAGCTTGGATTGCTCGTGACTCAATTTGTTGAATCAGAATAATCCTGCCGTCGTCTGCCTACGTTGTAAATACACCCCCCCCCCTTGATTCATTCAGCCCCAACTCCAACTTATCCATAAAATAAATATAATATTCCAATGCAAAATGTTTTAGATCATAGAAATATAGCAAAAATGACGGAAGGTAAATAAAGCATAAAACCGTCGTCATTCAATCATTAAAAACTGCACATATTCTTCATACAAATAATCAAGATCAACTTCGGTCCATTTTTTTCCTAGAAATAGTCTAATACCCTTCTCATAGTCAATAGAATCATCCCCGGAGAATGTATTATCATAAACAATCCGCAATTCGGCAGATCATCAGAAAATTCTTTCTATTAATGCAATGTTGTACCTTTCCCGTAAAGAAGGCTCAAGTTTACTATCACGCAATCTTTCTGAAATTATATTATTTAAATTCATATTTATTCCGCTGTCTGTGCATTTTCCTATTATGGAATACAATTGATTTATTTTTGTAGATTATGCCCTTTATCACCACCATTAAAGCATTTTCTTGCAATGTTATTCGAGCATCAATACTTTCTTTGATCTTTTATCCGCCTTCCCATAATCAATTTCATTTTTTCCGCACGTAAGACCTTTTGATTTATCGCATGCATCTTTCTTTTCATCGTCAAGATTGGTCATGATCATCTGGCGTGCAAGTCAGCTCCGTACCCTTGATACGATGAGCGATCACCTATCTGGGCTGCATTATTGTGTGGCAATAGATAATTCACTTGCCGTTTTTGATACAAAGTCGTATTTGAACTTGCCTGGATGCCATCCAAAGAACCCCCAGAACCGCGACACCAATCGCAGCCCCACTACTGCACCTATTGGTCCCACCAACAGAAGCCCCGACTCCTTCCCTATAGCGACTGTATTCAATCCTGTGGGATCAATTTTTGATGTTGAGAAGACTCTGAGTACAAAAATTTTATTTACACCACCTGCCAAACCAATCGGATCCTGATTCACATAACTCCCCACCACCGGATCGTAATACCGATGCCGGTTGTAATACAGCCCCGTTTCCCTGTCATGGTGCTGCCCCGGCAGCCGGATCGCCTGGTGGATGCCTTGCGGGTTGTATTCCTGCAGCACATTGCCCCAGGGGTCCAGCTTTGCGGCCCAGGCCACCTGGCCGGTCTGGTCCGTCAGGCCCATGGGTGTGCCCAGGTGGTCGCAGTGGTAGTGGTGGATGGCGATGCGGGCGTGCTGTTCTTTTTCCCTGTTTCCTGCAGCTTGCCTGCATGCCGCTGAGCAGGCGCGCGGTGCTCTCGGCCTGTTCGCCCAGCATGGCTTGGGCGCCGGGCGGCAGGCCGTGCTCCAGGGTGTGGCGCAGGTGGCGGGCGGCGTCTTGCTGCATGTCCCTCGGCATGGCGCTGAGCATGGTTTGCATCAGGCCAGGGCCGGCCTGTGATTGGGTCGTCCTGGTCGGCAGGCCTGCGGCGATGGCCTGCACCAGCAGGTGGGGCTCGTTTTGGGGGTCGCCGCTGGCCGTAGTGCTCAGGCGCACCAGGGGCGTGAAGCTGCCGGGTTCGTAGATGGTGTGTTCTATGTGGCGGGTGTCGTCGCCAAGCTGCTGGCGTTCGGTGTGGGATGAGGCGGTCTCCGTCCCAGCCGTAGTAGTGGGTGCGGGTGGGGTTGCCGTCTGCGCTTTCCACTTGCTGCCTTGAGCCTGCGCCCAGGGCGTCGTAGGTGTAGCGGCTGTGGTGGCGCAGTATGTGCTCGGCGTTGCCCTGGATCTGGCTGCTGCGCACCGCTATGAGCTGGTGGCTCCGTCGTAGTGGGGGGGGGGTGCAGTTGCTGCTGGCTGTGGTCTGCCTGCATTTGCGCGATGCGGTTTGCCGCAGGGGTCGTAGCGCCAGACGCGGTCTTCGGTGAAGCCTAATGGCGGTTGTCTTCCCAGCGCTGCACGGGGCCTTGCCGCTGGCCTGCAAGGTGGCCCAGGTGCCCATGAGGTTGAAGTCGGTGTGCCGCCAGTGGGCGTGGACCTGGGCGGCCCAGTTGTCCTGGGTGTTCGTCTGGCCCGTTGCGCCGGGTGCACCGGGTGCTGGCAGTCGGTTGCCAGCGGGGTCGAGCTGCCAGCGGGTGTGGGTGGTCTGGGGGTGCTGGCTGTCGGTGGCCGCTCTCAGGCGCCCGGCGCTGTCGTAGCCGTAGCGCAGCAGTTGCGCGGCCTGGCCCGGGGCGCCGCCTGTTCTATGGCGACGAGCTGGCCAGGCTGTCGTAGTGGTAGCGGCGGCCGAGGATCTGGCCGATGAGGGCGTGGGCCTGGGCGTCGGTGGGCTGCAGCGCTTGCAGGCCCGTGGTGCCCAGGGCCGTGAGGCGGCCCAGGCTGTCCCATTGGCGTTGCACCTGCAGGGGGTGGTGTGCGTCTGCTGCAGGGGTGGGTGGGTGCAGGCTGCGGCGGACTTCGCGGTGCAGGTTGTCGCGCTCGAAGTCGATGAGGCTGGCTCCGTTGAGCTGCAGTCCGTGCACATGGGCCTGAGCCGTAGGTGAGCCAGGCGATCTCTCCCAGGCCTTGCAGCTGGCTGTGCTGGCGTCCGCCCAGGCGGTCCAGCGTGTGGGCGATGCGGTGTTCGTATTCGATCTGGTCTGCGCCGCCGCCCACGTTGCCGTCCTTGCCTGGGCGGTACAGCTGGCTGCACTTCTGCCGTGATGCGGCCAGGGCGTCGCGTTCCAATGCTATGCGCTTTGCCGTTGGATGGTGTTCTCTGCGGTGTTCTCGCCGGTGTGCTGCCAGACGCTGGCCGCCGTGAGGCGCCCGGCCGCATCCCATTCGTAGCGGTGGGTTTGTGCGGGCGCGTGGGGCGTAGCGGGCAGCTGGCGTTCGGCGAGGCGCCCGCCTTCGTCCCAGCGATAGTGGCTGCTGCTTTGCTGCGCGGCGTTGCCGTCCGTGGCTTCCAGGAGCTGGCCTGCCGCGTCCCAGCGGTAGCGCTGCAGGCCGTTGGTCGAAGCCTTCTTCCTGCACGAGCCGGTCCAGCGCGTCCCAGGCAAAGCGGCTTTGCGACCCCCCGTTCTCGTTGACGAGGCGCAGGAGGCGGCCGGCGCTGTCGTATTCGAAGGCCAGGGTGAGGCCGCCATGTAGTTCGCTGGACCAGCCTGCCCCAGAGGTCGTAGCGCAGGTGGATGCTGGGGTCGGCGGTCTGGGTTTCGCTGGAGGTGCCCGCAGGCTGGGCTGGATCGATGCGCGTGAGGTGGCCTGCGCTGTCATAGTGGTAGCGCTCGATCTGGCCGTTGGGCAGTTCGCTGGCCACGATGCGCCCCTGGCCGTCGCGCTGGTGGCGTTGGCGCTGGCCCAGGGCGTTGTCCACTTCGATGAGCGCCCCCCAGCGGTCGTAGTGGTAGTGCGTGCTGTGGCCCGAGCAGTCGGTGTAGCTGAGCAGTTGGCCGCGTCGCTCCAGGCCAGCTGTTTGCTGCCACCCTGGGCGTCTTCGATGCGCCGGGGGCTGTCGCAGGTGAGCGGCGCTTCTGGGGGGTCGGGTAGTGGTAGCGCTCGGTGCTGCCATCGGCCTGGGTGATCTGGGTGAGGCGGCCCCAGGCGTCGTATTGGTAGCCGGTGGTGGCCCCTGCGGTGTCAGTGCTTTGCAGCAGGCGGCCGTGGCTTCGTCGTGTTCCTGCTGGTTGCTGCGCCCGTCGGGCAGTTTGCACGCCGATGAGCCGGCCCTGGCCACACGCCTGAGGTGCACGCTGCGCCCCCCAGCGGGGTCGGTGCGCGAGGCCAGGCGGCGAAGCTGTCGTAGGCCTGCAGCCAGCGGCTGCCATCGGCCCTTGTGGTGGGCGATGAGGCGCGACAGGCCCGCTGCGCCTTCGAAGTAGTAGGTCTCGATGCGATCAGGCTGTCGCTGACGCGGGTGGCGGCACGCGGCTGCCGTCAGGGCCCGGGGGCTGGGCCAGGTAGTCGAAGCGGTAGCTGAGGCCTTCCTGGTTGCTGTGCTCGATGACGCGGGCGCCGGGCTGGGCGCTCTCGTAGCGGTAGCGGTGCCAGGGTCCGCTGGCATGGCGGTGGGCGCTGATGCGGTGGTGGTCCCATTCGAATTCACGCACGAGCTGGCCTGCGCGGTCGTGGACGGTGATGAGTCGCCTGCGCTGCTGTAGCCGTAGCGCACGAGCGTGATGGGGCGATGGGGGGTGGACAGGGGATTTCAACGGTCCTGTGTGAGGTCCACGCCTGTGACTCGCCAGCCGTCGTCGGCGCCCCTAGTCCGTTCAAGTCCCTGCGCATCCTTGCCCCCATGGATGCGCTGGTGCAGCAGGCCGGTAGCGCCGGCCCGTGCCGTCGCTCAGCGAGACCAGGCGGCCTGCGGGGATGAGGTCCTTGCTCGCACTGTGGCCGGCCTCTGGCGTGGTGCCGTCGCTGTAGTGGTAGAGCTGGCGGCGCCCGAAGCGGTCGATCTGGGCCATGAGGCGCCAGGACCGTCGACAGGTTCCCCGGGCGCAGGACCAAAGCCCCAGAGGGTGTCGCCATCGCCGCTGACCGCGAGGATGGCTTGCGGGTTGCGCACCAGTGCCTGCTCCACATGCGACCAGCGAGGATTGGCGGCCCAGGCGCGGTGCCGCCGTCCCGGCTCCGTGCTGCCGCCGCGCAGCAGCCAGAGGTCTTCGCTGGCACTGTGCAGCTGGCCGCCCGGCACCAGAGGCTGGTCGAAGGTGATGACGCGGCCGCTGGCATCCAGCAGCAAGGTGGCCTCGTCCTGCAGCCGGATGCTGAGCTCCTGCAGCAGGTGCCAGCCATGGCCCAGCAGGCCGCAGGCAGCGCCGTGCTCGGGGTTGACGTAGCTGCTGTACTGGCGCTGCCAGGCCACAGGCAGCGCAGCCGATGGCAGGGCGAAGTCCAGGTCTTGTGCGCCCAGCAGGACCTTGGCGCCCAGCTGGGGGTTGACGGGGGAGCCGACGGTGATGCCGCCCGGGCAGACGGAGCAGGCCAGGCCCCCCTGGCTGCCAATGAGCACGGTGAGCGAACCGGTGACGATCTTGCCCTTGACGACGCTGTCGGAGATGCGGGCTGCGGGTTTGCCACTCATGCGAGGCTGCTCCTGGAGAGAGTGAGAGAGAACGGGACGGCGGATGAGGGGAATGCAGGGGCTGCAGGACATGCGGGCCTCAGCAGTTGAGCCGGTCCGTGGGCGAGAGAATCTGGATGTCGCCGGCGTGATGCTGGATGGTGCTTTTTGCCGCAGGTCAGCAGGATTTCCTGCTGGGCTTCGAGCCGGATCTTGCGGCGTTGAGCTCAATGCTTTGCCCATCCATGGTGAGCTGGGAGGCCTTGCCACCTCCGCCTCCACCACCGCCCCCACCGCTGCCGCGGGGCGACGTGATGTTCATGGCCATGCCGCCACCGGCTCCGCCTCCGCCTCCCGCGCCACCACCACCGCCCACGGTCAGCGAGTACTGCGAGCCCACTTCCGTGCTTTGCTTGCTGCCGACCTTGACCTGGCGCTCCTGCCCCACAGTGAGGGTTCTGGCTCATGCCGACCGTGGTCTGCATGGCCACGCCGATGTTCCATGTAGTTGACGCCGATGTTCATCATCTTCATCACACCCACGTTCTGCATGTAGGCCATGCCTATGGTCCTGGGTCTTGAGCAGGCCCACCGTGACGTGCCAGTTCTGGCCTATCTTGTCGGTCTCGTCTTGCCAACGGTCTTGCTGCGGTTCTTGCCGATGGAGATGTTCTCGTCGATGCCGAATCCTCGTTGCGGTTGTCGCCAATGCTGATCTTCTCGTTGTGGTCCACTCGCTTCCGTGCGGTTGTTGTGCACGGTGATGGTCTCGTCGCGGTCCACGGTCTCCGTGCGGTCCCGGTGGATGATGTTGGTCTCGTCCGGTCGATGGTCTTGCGCCGGTCGTTGCCCACCCATTTGTCCTCGTCGTTCTCGACTTCGGTGAG
Source organism: Lithobates sylvaticus (assembly GCA_028564925.1). Taxonomy (NCBI): domain Eukaryota; kingdom Metazoa; phylum Chordata; class Amphibia; order Anura; family Ranidae; genus Lithobates; species Lithobates sylvaticus. The sequence goes on from CM053026.1 coordinate 792,082,855, forward strand.
CTGGTCCTTTGCGCGTGCAGCCACAGCTGCTCGGCGGCCCGCCTTGTCCTCGAAGCGGATGGCGTTGGCGTCGCCCTGGCCGTTCTTTCAGGCCCCGCCTGCGCCGCCCTTGCTCGATCTTGTCTTGATGCCCGATTGCGTGGCGTTGGCCGCAGCGCCCAGGGCGGCATGTTGGCCGCGTTGTAAGACGCAGCCCGTGACCAGCGGGTAGTCCGGGGTCGCCATTGAGGAAGTCGACGACGACTTCATGCCCTATGCGGGGAATGGAGATGGCCCCGAACCCCGGGCCTGCCCAGTTCGTGGCCACGCGGATCCAGCAGCTGGAGTTCTCGTTCATGGCGCCCAGGCGGTCCCAGTGGAACTGCACCTTGATGCGGCCGTATTCGTCGGTCCATATTTCTTCTCCGGCCGGGCCCACGACGACGGCGGTCTGCGGGCCCGTGGTACGCGGCTTGGGCGTGGTGGGCGCGGGGTGTAGGCAAGACTCGTGGGCTGGGCCTGCAACTCGTAGCGCTGGAAGGAGCCGTCTTCCGCGGCGCTGCCCTTGGCGCCCGGGGCCACGGCACTGACGCGGGGGTTCTCCTTCAAGTGGTAGCTCAGGCCCGTGATCAGGTACTGCTGGTCTGGTCGCCGCGCGGGTAGTTGTAGAGGCTGAAGGTGTAGCCCGTGGCCAGCGCCCGGTGGCAGGACTGGCCCCGCACCCGGCTTTGGCCCGTGAGGCTTTCCTTCAGGCGCACGCGGATGTAGTCCTCGCCGTCGCTCAGCTGGGTGTAGCCGCCCGGCCATTCGTAGATTTCATGGCCGTCATGGGCGTGGCCCGGCGGGTCGCGCCGCAGGGTGTGGTGAGGTCGGCCCGGGGCTTCTTGAAGTCGTAGTCGTCGCTGTAATGGCGGCCTGGTTTGATTTCCTGCTCCAGCTGCCAGGCGTGGATGTTTTCCTGATCGCCTGCGGCGGCTTTTTCCGGGGGATAAAAGGGAATGGAGGCGCCCCCGGGCAATACGCTGTGCGAGGCAATGATGTCGTCGCACAGCACCAGGGTGTGTTCTCCCAGGCATGCTCGAAGAGTAGTAAATGCCTTCGTGCTCCATCAATCGCGAGACAAAGTCGCAATCGCTTTCGTTGTATTGAACGCAGTAGTCCCAGCTGCGATAGGCGCGCGTGAGTTTCTTTGCAGGGGATGGCCATAGACGCCCAATACCTGCTCGATGATGTCGGCACGGTCTGGTTCTGGAAGATGCGAAAGTCGCTCTTGCGCGTGGCCAGCCACAGCCAGGGGCTCAGGCGGGCCTTGTAGGCGTAGTGGCGGTGGTCCTGGCCCTGCATGCCAAAGCGGGTGACGATGCCGTCGATGAAGCGCCTGCCGCCGCCCTGGGTTTCTTATTTCTATGGTGGCGTTTTTACCCAATAGGGCCTTGGGATCGATGCTTTCGCTTTCGCTGAGCATTTCCACATCGAGGCTGAAGAGTTGGCTGATGTTTTCCTGGCCGCGCAATTCACGGAAATGCAGCTGCTCGCCCAATGGCGTGTGTATGGTGACTCGGCGTGTCATAGTGCGGCGCCGCCCTGGGGCGGCCTCCCTGCTCTTGTGTGAGCGGGGATCATAGACAAGCCGATGGCCATAGGGCAATCAAATGCAGGGCCGGATACATCCTGTAAATGTAAGCAATTGCCTATCTTGATACAGGCATGTATTTGAATGGCTGCCACCATTGATCTTCAATGCCATTCAACCCTCCATCGCGCCTTGAATTTCGCCTTGAACTGCGAATGCATTGCGCGTGCTCACCCTCCCAAATACCGTTCCCACAGCGCTCTGTCCCCATCCAGCGCGGCCGAGTCTCCGCTCCACACGACCTTGCCGCGCTCCAGGATGAGGTGGCGGTCAGCCAGGCCCAGCAGGCGCTCCACGTATTTGTCGATGACCAGGATGGTCTGGCCGGCGTGCGCGCAGCTGAGCCAGGCAGGCCCAGATCTCTTCGCGATGCGGGGGGCCAGCCCTCGGGGGCTTCGTCCAGGATGAGCACCGCGGTTGGTGACCAGGGCGCGGCCTATGGCCAGCATTTTTTGCTGCTCGCCGCCTGACAGCTGGTTACCCATGTGGAGGCGCGCTCGCGCAGGCGGGGGAACAGCGGGGAACACGCGCTCGGGCGTCCAGGGCTGGGCCGCGCCGGGGCTGCCCGAATTGCGATGGGGGCCACAAAGGCCGTCAGGTGCTCGCGCACCGTGAGATTGGGAAAGCACTGGCGGCCTTCGGGCACGATGGCCACGCCGGCGCGGGCGATGCGGTCGGTGGCCCAGCCGGCAATGTGTCCTGGCCCGGCAAAACATCCATGCGGCCGGCGCGCAGGGGCAGCTGGCCCAGCAGCGTGCGAAGCAGCGTGGTCTTGCCCATGCCGTTGCGACCCAGCAAGGGTGACGACCTGGCCTGCCTCGATGCGGAGGTCCACGCCGAACAGCACCTGGCTGGGTCCGTAGCCGCTTTGCCACGGCCTGCATTTCGAGCATCACGCGCCCTCCTTCACTTCTTCGTCGCCCCAGGTAGGCCTGGCGCACATCGGCGTTGCCACGTATCTCGTCGGGCGTTACCGGTGGCGATGATGCGGCCGTAGACCAGCACGGAGGATTACGGTCGGCCAGGCGGAACACGGCCTGCATGTCGTGCTCCACCAGCACATGGCGGCACGGCCGCGCAGGGACTCGATCAGCTCGGTCAGGCGCAGTGTTTCATCAGGCCCCATGCCGGCCATGGGCTCGTCAGCAGCAGCACGCCGGGGCGCGCAGCCAGGGCCACGCGAATTCCAGCTTGCGCTGCTCGCCATGCGGCAGCGTGCCTGCGGGGCGTTGCAGCAGGCTGCGTCATGGGCGCATTCGCGCGCCAGCTCGCGGGCCTGCTCGTAGAGCGCGGTCTCGGCCGCGCGCGGGCGCCCAGAAGCTGAAGCTGCTGCCCGCATGAGCCTGCACGGCCAGCACCAGGTTGTCCAGCACGCTGGGATGCTTGAAGATGTTGGTGATCTGGAAAGACCCCCGCGACAGCCCTCCGCCGCCACGCGCTGGTGGGCGTTGAGCGCGCTCACATCGCGCCCCGCCACTACACCAGCGTGCCCGCATCGGCCGCCAGCGTGCCGGACAGCAGATGGATGAGCGTGGACTTGCCCGCGCCATTGGGGCCGATCAGCGCATGAATCTCGCCAGCGCCAGCGACAGCGAGACATGGTCGGTGGGCCAGCAGCGCGCCAAAGCGGCGCACCCAGGCCCTTGGCTTCTCAGGCCGGAGTGGAATGGAGATAAGTGTGGGCCGGCGCCGCTCATGCCTGCCTCCCGCGTGCGGGGGGGCGGCACAGGCCCATCAGGCCGCGCGGCGCACCGAACACCACGCACAGCAGCAGCAGGCCCCAGCGGCAGGTGCCAGTACTCGGTCCACATGCGCGCACTTCCTTCCAGCGTCAGCATGACGACGGCGCCGGCCACGCCGCCCCAGCGCAGGCCCACGCCCCCCACCAGCACCATGATCAGCAGGTTTGGCCGACTGGGTCCAGTGCATGAGGCTGGGGGAGATGAACAGTTGTGGGTTGGCCAGCAGCGCGCGCCCGCCACCCGGCCACGGCGCCGCTGAGCACAAGGCTGCCAGCTTGATGCGATAGACCGGGTAGCCAGCGACTCCATGCGCGACTCGTTCTCGCGCACGCCCTGCAGCGCGCCTTGCCGAAGCGCGAATCCCACCAGCCGCCCGAAACACGGCCATCAGCACCGCGAACAGCGCCAGCACCACGTAGGATAGAAGGAGACATCGTGGCCCAGGTCCACCCGGGCAGTAACGGAATGGCCGGGCAGGTTGAGCCCGTCCTCGGCCGCCGTACTGGCGCAGGGAGATGAAGAATGTAGAACAGCATCTGCGCAAAGGCCAGCGTGATCAGATGAAGTACACGCCGCGCGTGCGCAGCGACACGGCAACCCGATGGCGGCGGCCAGCAGCCCCCCCGGCCAGCAGCGCGGCTGCCGGCCAGGGCCACCAGGGCCGAGGTCACGCCGTTCATCGCCAGGATTGCCCACCGCATGGCCCCCCGCACCGGAAGAAGGCCGCATGCCCCAGCGCCACCAGCCGCCATAGCCCAGAATGAGGTTCAGGCTGTGTGGCGGCCAGCGCGTAGATCAATACGCGGCGCACGAAGGAGATGTAAAGTCCAGCCCCAGCGCCGGAGCCACCCAGCGGGAACACCGCCAGCGCCAGCAGCGCGAGCACGGTCCATAAGAACCGGGCACTGGAACCTGCCTTGCAATGTGCTGTGTTCCATGCTCAGCCTCGCGCAGGGAAAAGGCCGGAAGGACGGTACACCAGCACCACCGCCATCAGCACGTAGATGGAAATCGCCGCCAGCGTAGCCCCACGCTGGATGCCACGGCCGGGGAGAACAACCTGGCGCAGCAGCATGGGCAAAAAGGCCGCCCCGCCGTATCCACCACCGTGCCACCAGCAGGGCGCCCACCAGGGCGCCGCGTATGGAGCCTATGCCGCCGATGAACGATGCACACCAGCACCAGGATCAGGAAGTCCTCGCCCATGCCCACCTGCACCGAGGTGATGGGCCCCAGGCAGCGCCCCCGCCACCCCACGCCGCCAGCATGGCGCCCAGCGTGAAACACGCCCAGGGAACAGCAGCGGCACGCGCACGCCCATCAGCGTGGCCATCTGGCGGTTGGAGGCGCCTGCCCCGCACCAGCACGCCGGCGCGCGTGCGCGTCACGAACCAGTACAAGGCCCAGGCGGCGGGCCAGGCCGAAGACGATGATCATCAGCCGGTAGGCCGGGTACATGAGTTCGGGCAGCAACTGCACCGGGCCCGACATACAGCGCAGCCGGCATGTTGAGCATCACCGGAGCCGGGCCCCAGACCATCTTGACCAGGTCATTGGCAATGAGTGATGACGGCATAGCTGCCCAGCACCTGGCCAGTATGGTCACGCACGCAAGGCGCCGTAATCAGCACCAGCATCCAGCACCACACCCCCACGCCCGTGGCCACGGCCCGCCACCAGCACGGCCGCGGTGAACGAGCCCGTGCGCTGCATGGTCTCGGCCCGCCACATAGGCGCACCCCGCCATGTACAGCGAGCCATGGCCAGTTCATGAGTCCATGATGCCGAACACCAGGGTCAGCCCGGCCGCGATCAGAAACAGCATCAGCCCGAACTGCAGGCCATTCAGCAATTGCATCCAAGAGCAGCGGTCCACGTCATCCACACGCCCCCTGAAGGCCGCAGGCGCAGTTGGCCCGCGCGCGGTCAACAAATCATCCGGCTTTGAAAATCAAGATCAAGCACGCCGCGCCCGACGGGGGGCGCGGCGGCGGGGTCACATCTTGCAGTCGTTGACGTAGACGTCCTGGTACTTGTCGAACACCTTGCCCACCAGCTTGTGGTGATGCGGCGCTGCCGTCCTTCTCGATCACGCGCTGGTAGAGGCCGGGATGGGATAGTGGTTCTTGCCGTACGTGAAGGGGCCGCGCACCGAGGCGTAGTCGGCCTCTCCAGCGCCCTTGACATGGCCTGGCGGTCCGAGGCCCTTGCCGCCGGCCTGCTTGACCGACGCATCCATGGCCATGATCACGTCATACGCCTGGGCCGCATAAACCGAGGGGTTGCGGCCCTTGTACTCCTTGCGGAAAGCCTCGACGAAGGCCTTGTTCTGCGGCACGTCCAGGTCATGCGCCCACTGCGCGGTGTTGACCATGCCCACATGGGCTCGCCCCACGGCCTGGATCACGTCCTCGTCGGCCGAGAAGCCCGGGCCGATCAGCTTGACGCTTTGCGACAGCCCCGTGGACACGAACTGCTTGACGAAGTTGATGCCCATTGCCGGCCCGGCAGGAAGATGTAGACCGCATCGGCTTGGCCGCACGGATCTGGGCCAGCTCGGCCGCGTAGTCGATCTGGCCCAGCTTGGTGTAGACCTCCTCGCCGGGCGCGGTCTTGTAGCCGCGCTTGAAGCCGACCAGCGCATCCTTGCCCGCCGGATAGTCGGGGCGCCATGATGACCATCTTTCTTGAAGCCACGGTCGGCGGCCAGCTTGCCGGCTGCCTCGTGGAAGGCAACGTTCTGGTAGGACGTGCCGACCAGAACGCATTGCACTGCGCGCCCGCGAACTGTCGGGGCCGGGGTTGTTGGACAGGTAGGGCACCTTGGCGCCGAACAGCGCCGGGCCCACGGCCAGGGCCACGTTGGAGCCGATGGGGCCGGTGAAGAAAATCCACCTTGTCGCGCTGTATGTAGCGCGTGACCAGCTGTCGCGCCTGGTCGGGGTTGCCGCCCATGTCGGTCTGCAGGAACTCGGCCGGCTGGCCGCCCAGCTTGCTGCCCAGCTGCTTGATGGCGAGGTTGAAGCCGTCACGCGCACTCGGCGCCCAGCGCGGCAAACGGCCCGGAAATATCGTTGGCGATACCGACCTTGATGTGTCCGCCTGCGCGAGCGGGGAACAAAGGCAGGGGCCAGCCCGCTGCGGCCCAGGAAGGGGTGAGGAAACGCATGCTGCTGTGCCCTTGCGCGGGCCGCGCGGATGGCAATCGGTGGTGAGGCAGTCTTCCGTCACGCTGGACGGGAAACTCTGTAAGGGCTGGAACGGTTGGCGCGGTCTTAGTTTAGGTTTAAAGTATTTTGCAGAACAAGTCTGGGACTTGTACCAAATACCTGCCATACACAAACCATTTCGCGCCATCTCCGTTCCAATGCCCGCACTCTACCGTCACTACGACCGCGCCGGACTCGATGTCCAGTACAACGCCCGCGCGACGGTACCTGACATCACCCCCATCATCAAGGCCTATGCCGACGACAGCCGGGCCGCGCGCCAGAGCCTGCCCTGCGCGCTGAACGTGGCCTATGGCGAGGCATGCCGACGAGCTGTCTGGACATTTTCCCCGGCAGCAACCGGGCGGCAGCGCCCCTGTTTCTCTTCTTCATCCACGGCGGCTACTGGCGGCTGCTGTCCAAGGACGACTCCAGCAGCATGGCGCCCACCCTTCACGCGCGCCGGCGCCGTGGTGGTGGCCCCTGAACTACTCGCTGGCGCCCCGCCGTCACGCTGGACCGCATCGTGGACCAGACACGCCGCGCACTGGCCTGGGTGCATGCCCACTTTCGCCCGCTACGGCGGCGACCCGGGCCGCATCCATGTCTGCGGCAGCTCGGCCGGCGGCCACCTGGCGGGCATGCTGGTGACCGGTGGCTGGCAATGCGGACTACGGCGTGCCCGAGGACGTGGTGCGCGGCGCCGCACCGCTGTCGGGCCCTGTTCGACCGGGGGGGGCGCCCGCTGGTGCACACCACATCAACGAATGGATGCGCCTGAGCGAGCAGGACGGCCATTCGCAACAGCCCCGCCCTCCTGCCGCACGGCGCGGCCTGCCCGCTCATCGTCAGCTACGGCGAGAGCGAGACCGATGAATTCAAGCGCCAGAGCGAACGACTACCTGGCCGCCTGGAACCAGCGCCGTGGCCCCGGTCCATCGTCAGGCCAGTACGTGGCCATGCCCGGCACCAACCATTTCGACATCGTGCTCACCCTGAACGACCCGGCCAGCCCGCTGACTGGCGCGCCATCCTCGCGCAGATGGGCCTGAGCGCCCCCACACCGCAGAACCAGCCATGACCCACGCTCCCGACCTGGAGTCGCGCGCGCCGCGCCCGACGACCACCATGCGCTGCGCCTGTGGCTGCGCATGCTCACCTGCTGCAACCTCATCGAAGGCGAGATCCGCAACCGCCTGCGCAGCGAATTCGACACCACCCTGCCCCGCTTCGACCTCATGGCCCAGCTGCAGCGCGCGCCCGAGGGCATGAAGATGGGCGAGCTGTCGCGCCACATGATGGTGACCAACGGCAACATCACCGGCATCACCGACCAGTTGGAGAAAGATGAGGGCCTGGTGGTGCGCACCAAAGGTGGAGTCCAGACCGCGCAGCTCCGTGCTGCACCACCTCACCCCGCTGGGCCGCAAGACCTTTGCGCGCATGGCCAAGGCGCATGAGTCCTGGGTCATGGGCATGTTCGGCGACATGCCGCAGGCCAGCGCAACGACCTGTACCAGGCCTGGGCAACCTCAAGCAGCAGGTGGTGGGCCCACCGCTCGCCCACGGACTGAGCGCGCACAGACCCAAGCCCATTCAGCCCCTGAACGCAGTTGCGCCCTGCGGCCTTGGCGCGGTACAGCGCACGGTCGGCCGCTTTCCACCAGCGCCACGGCGGCACCATGGGTGGAGCCTTGCGTGGTGCCTTGTGTAGCGCCTTGGGTCGCGCCAGCCTCATCGCCCTGGCGCCGTGGCCACGCCAATGCTGGCCGTCACATGGCCAAAGCGGCTGATGCGGTGCTCCAGGGCCAGGCCCTCGATGCGCGCGCGCAGCCGCTCGGCCACCTGCTGCGCGCCGGCCTTGTCGGTATTGGGCAGCACCAACGGCCAGCTCTCCCCGCCATAGCGCGCCGCCATGTCGCCGGGCCGCTGCACCGCCTGGGCCAGCGCGCTGCACACGGCCTGCAGGCAGGCATCGCCCGCCACATGGCCGTAGGCATCGTTGTAGCCCTTTGAAGTAGTCCAGGTCGATCAGCAGCAGCGACAGCGGCGTGCCCTCGCGCGCAGCGCGACGGGCCTCGCGCTCCAGCACCTCGTCAAAGCGGCGGCGGTTGGCCAGGCCCCGTCAGCTGGTCCTGGGCAGCCAGCACTTCCAGCCGGCGATTGGCGTCCAGCAATTCCATCGCGCGCGCTGACCAGGGAGCATTCGGCGCGCGAACGCAGCCGCATCGCGGCCGTCAGGCGCCAGCCGATCAACCGCAATCGCCAGAAACAGCCCAGCAGCCACGGCCAGCGTCAGCAGCGCCTGGCGCCGCCAGGAGCTCAACGCCTCATCGCGGCCCAGGGCCACCGTGGTCACCAGGGGATAGCGCTCGCTGCGCAGGAAGGCATAGATTCTTTCCGTGCCATCCAGGGCCGAGCGGAACGACGCCGTGCCCGACATCGCCCCCACGTAGTGGCGCAGAAAAATTGGGCGACTGCGAGAAGTCCCGCCCAGGTCCTGCTCGCGGAACGGGTGGCGCACCACAACTGCCCGCCCGGCGTGCTCAGTGCAATGGCCCCCCTTCTCGCCGATATCGATCTTGCCGAACAGCCGCAGGAAATTCTCCACACCCCAGCGCCACCACCACCGCGCCTGCAAACTGGCCCTCGGCGTCCGTATAGCGCCGGCTGATGGTGATCACCCATTCGCCCGTGGAGCGGCTGCGGATCGGCGGCCCGATGTAGATGCCTGACGATGCGTCGTCACGGTGGTGCGTGAAGTAGTCCAGGCCGGAGCTTTCCGATCCTTCGGGAAACACGCCCTTGGACGACATCAGCCAATGGCCCCTGCGCATCCACGATCAGCAGCTCGTTGAGCTGGTTCAGCAGCTGCTCCTGCCGGTTGACCAGATACAGCACCCGCTCCAGGAGCACGGGGGCTGGTGCCATCCACCTCCAGCCGCTCGGCAATGCCCAGCAGCAGCATGGAGCTTTGGGTGATCACGCCCTCGGCATAGGGTGTTTCAGTGTCTGGGCCAGGTTGCGGTTGCTGGTATCGACCTCGGCCAGCGTGCGCTGGCGCGCCGCCACCAATTGCCAGACCGTGGCCGCAGAAACCGATACGAACACCACCGCCAGCAACCAGGCCCACCAGGCGGGCATCACGCTTCACGGGCCGGCCTCTGCCCCCGCACCAGGCCTTTGTCCACCAATCCCTCTCCATCACATGCACCTGCGCCATCTCGGCAGTCCTGCTGCCGTCCGATCTTGGGTTTTCTGCATCCGGCTCAGCACCTGGGCAGCGTCTTTGCGCGGGCGTTTCCGACCTTGATCCAAGTCAAGCCGGAAAAACCCGCGAACCCGGTATTGTCCCCCGGCTTCGGAAAAATCGGCCCGACGGGTTGGGATTGGGGGGCTGCCGGCCGGGTAGGCAACGCATTTGCGATAACATTTCGCCGTCCCTCAGCGGACACGGCTTGGCGGCCCGGACACAGGGCGCAGCAGCCGCCCCCCTCTTGATGGTGTGCAGCTTTCAGTTTTCCCAGTGCTGCGCTGGACTGGCTTCATTTCAACGCAGCCATGCGAAACATCCATGCACAGGAGCCGCCATTGACCCGACACCACCCTCCCCCGCACAGCGCATGCTGGCGCGCCAGTTCTCATTCCTGTCTCAAGGCACCAGCAGCAGCCGTGCTGGCTCATCGCTGAAAGGGGCAGGCATGTACTACCCGAATTGCCGAGGAAGAGCTGCAAGTGGTTCAGGATTGCATGCAGCAGATATCGCTGCTTGTGGACCTGGGCTCCGGGATTTCTGCCGTGCAGACCACGGTCGGGACTGAAGCGTTGCTGAGCTTCCTGATTGCACAGCGGAGGCGCTGCAGGGGGCTGTTGAGTCAGTGCAGGCCAGGGAGGTCATGAGGGGGCCTGCGGGTTAGGCAGGGCCGCTTTGAAGGGGCGGAGCGCGTTCAGCCCAAGTGCATACATTCGCACGCCGACTGATAGCGCCTGAAACCCCTCAATCCTTGAAGCAAGCGCGCCTTCACCGTTACGCCCCTTGATCTTCCCGCTATTGAGCCGGGCAACCACGTCATGCGCAATCTTGCGGTCCACGGCCACATAGGTTTGCGAACTCGTTGATGTCGATCTTTGCCCACTTGCTCGCGGGTGTAGCCCAGGTCTGCGGTGAGCGCGCCCAGCACGTCGCCCGGGCGGATCTTGTCCTTGCGGCTGGCATTGATGTGGATGGTGGCCTTGGATGCAGGAGCCGGCCGCCGGGAGCCGGTGTCCAGCTCGTCAGCGGGTACCAGACGGATGGGCTGCCCTGCATCTGCTCGATGTTTCCGACCGCGCCCATTTCGTCCATCGTCGCGAGACTCAGGGCCAAACCTTTCTGGCCGGCGCGGCCTGTGGCGGCCGATGCGGTGCACGTGCACTTCAGGGTCGGGCGTGATGTCCACGTTGATGACGGGCGCCCAGATTGGTCACATCCAGCCCGCGAGCCGCCACATCGGTGGCGACCAGCACGGAGCAACTGCCGTTCACGAAACGCACCAGCACCTGGTCACGGTCACGCTGCTCCAGATCGCCGTGCAGCTCCAGCGCGCTGTAGCCCTGGGCCTGCAGCAGCTCGGCAAGGGCCCGGCAGCGCGCCTTGGATTGCAGAAGGCCAGCGTGCTCTCGGGCCGGAAATGCTCCAGCAGGCGAGCCACCGAAGGCAAAGCGCTCTTCCTTGTCCACCTCGTACCAGCGCTGCTCGATCTGCTCGCCGCTGTGCTGCGCGGCAACTTTGACCGTGACCGGGTCACGCATGAATTCGCGCGGCCAGCTTGGCGATGCCCTTCAGGGTAGGTTGCGGAGAACAGCAAGGTCTGGCGCTGCGGGGGGCACTGCTTGGCGACTTTCGCGATGTCATCGACGAAACCCATGTCGAGCATGCGATCCGCTTCGTCGAGCACCAAGGTGTTCAGCGAATTTCAAGGTTCAGATTGCCCGGTCCAGGTGATCGATCACACGGCCGGGCGTGCCCACGATCACGTGCGCGCCGTTCTCCAGCTCGCGTTCTGGCCGCGCAGCGGAACGTAGCCGCCGGACAGGGTCACCACCTTGACGTTGTCTTCCGCACGCGCCCAGGCGGCGGATCTCGGTCGTCACCTGATCGGCCAGCTCGCGGGTGGGGCAGAGCACCAGGCCTTGCACCGAGAAATTGCGCGTATCCAGCTTGGCCAGCAGCGCCAGGGCAAAGGCTGCGGTCTGCCGCTGCCGGTCTTCGCCTGAGCGATCACATCCTTGCCTCAAGCGCAGGGGGCAGGCTGCGAGCTGGATCGCCGTCATTTCAAGGTAGCCGAGCCGCTCAAGATTGGCGAGCGTTGCCGGCGGCGAAAGCGCAAGTTTGTCGAAGGAATGGGGGGAAGCCGAGGGAGGAGTCATGGGGGGCATTTTAAAGTTGGCGATTCCAAGACCGAAGCGCACACGCTGGTCACTGAAAAAGAACAGGAGGCATGCTGGCCAATTGCCAGCATGTGCGAGAGGACGGCCAGCGGGAGGTTGAAGCCATGGATGGCAAAAGACGCGTCAACCGGCGACGGCCCCGGGCGAGACCCATGCGTCTTGGCCCAACGGCCGTGTTTCTGCATGCCGCCCCTGCATCGCATAACAATCTTGACACGCTTTAGGCTGCAAAGTGTCCGCTCACATCCGAAAACCTTGGGAACACTCTGCGCCACGCGCCGAAGAGCGAGGCAGTTCATTGCCACGCCCCGGCCACTGCCTGAAAGCCCGCAATGCACCCCACCCCACAGGCTGCAGCCTCCACGCTGCAGCCGCCCGACCGCGCGCCCGCGGACTCCTTGCCTGCCTGCGCAGAGCCCGGCCATCTCGGCCACGAAGCCAAGAATTCCTTGATGCCCCCCGCCATGGCCGCCTCCCTGGCGGCCGCGCTGCTGGTGGCCTGCGGGGGCGGTGGGGGCGATACGGCACCCGGTACCGGCAATGGAGGCAACGGCGGCACTGGGGGCACGGGCACCGGCCCTGGTGGCGGAACGGGTACCGGCACCACGGCCACCCCCTGCCAGCGACGAAGAAGCCGCGCGTTTTCCCTGCTGCAGGCGCAGTTCTCGGCCACCGACGAGGAGATCGCAGCGCTGCGCGCCAAGGGCTACGGCCCCTGGCTGGCCGAGCAGTTCGCGCTGCCCGTGGACACCATCGGGCACGGCCTGGCTGATGCAGCGCGGCTACGGCGTGGCAGAGGCCGGGCACGCGCTACGACAACGTTTCGTATCCCTCCGACTTCATGCTCTGGAGCCAGCTTTTCACGGAGCGCGACGCCGTGCGCAAGCGTGTGGCATTGGCGCTGTCGGAGATCATGGTGGTCTCCACCACGTGGGCTGGAGCAGCCCTGGAGCATCTTCCTGGCCTCCGGCTACTGGGATCTGCTGAACCAGCATGCCTTCGGCAACTTCCGGCACGCTGCTGGAGGCCGTCACGCTCAGCCCGGCCATGGCATCTACCTGAGCACGCGCGGCAACCAGAAGGAAGACGCCCGCAGCGGCCGCCAGCCCGACGAGAACTCCGCCCGCGAGGTGATGCAGCTGTTCACCATCGGCCTCTACCGCTCAACCCCGACGGCACCGAGCAGCGCGACGGCAGCGGCAACCGCATCGATACCTATTCGGCAGCCGACGTGAGCAAACCTGGCGCGCGTCTTCACCGGCAACGACTACGACACCAGCAAGAACCAGCCCACCAACCTGAGCGGCAGCACGGTGACGGGGCTGCAGCAGGCGCTGCTGCCCATGGCATTCAACGCAGCGCGCCATTCCCACGCTGGCCGCCACTTTCCTGGGCACCACCGTGGCTGCGGGCACGTCAGGGCCAGCGGCGCTGAAGGCGGCGCTGGACACGCTGTTCAACCACCCCAACGTCGGGCCCTTCAACGGGCGCCAGCTGATCCAGCGCCTGGTCACCAGCAACCCCAGCCCCCGCCTATGTGGGGCGCGTGGCCGCCGGCCTTCGCCGACAACGGCAGCGGCACGCGGGGCGACCTGCGCGCCGTGATCGCCACCGTGCTGCTGGACCCGGAGGCGCGGGGCGCGGCAGGGCTTGCCAGCCCCCAGTACGGCCGCCTGCGCGAGCCCATGGTGCGCTTCGTGCAGTGGGGCCGCACCTTCGGGCTGCGGTCGGCACGGCGGCACCTGGAAGATCGACAACCTGAGCGACCCGGCCACGCGCCTGGGCCAGAGCCCGCTGCGCTCGGGCTTCGGTGTTCAACTTCTTCCGCCCGGGCTACGTGCCTCCCTCCACGCCCCTGGCCACGACGGGCCAGGTGGCGCCGGAGTTCCAGATCGTCACCGAGGGACCAGCGTGAGCGGCTACCTGAACTTCATGCAGAACGTGATCCGCTTCGGCTACTACGTGAACGCGCCAGACCTGCCCCAGGGCGGCAGCAGCGCGGCCAACGGCTTCGACATCACCTGCAGCTACGCCAACCTGCTGCCCCTGGTGGCCGACGCCGCCGCGCTGGTGCGCAAGGTGGCGCTGCTGCTGTCGGCAGGGACAGGTATCGGCCGCCACGCAGACGCGCATCGTGGCAGCGCTCAATGCCACGCCGGTGACGGCCACCAGCAACAACCGCCACCCAGCTCAAACCGCGTGGCAGCCGCCGTGCTGCTGGTGATGGCCAGTCCCCGAATATCTGGTGCAGAAGTGACCGAACAAGTGACAGAACAGGTGACCGACCGTCTGCAAAGCAAAGCGATATCGCCATGAACTTCAATCGACCCCGCCCGCCACACGCGCCGCGCATTCCTGCGCCGCAGCACGCAACTGGCCGCCGCCGGTACCGCCCTGCCCTTCGCCCTGAACCTCGCCGCACTGGGCGAGGCCGCCGCCTTCGAGGCGAACGACTACAAGGCGCTGGTCTGCGTCCTTCCTCTACGGCGGCTGCGACTACGCCAACACCGTCGTGCCCTACGACAGCACCCGCTACGGTCAGTACTCTGTACTCCGCCATCCGCGGCGGCAACAGCGACGGCACGGCCGGTGCATTGCCCTGGCCCGCGCCGCGCTGGGCAATACGCTGCTGCAACCCGCACGGCGCTGGCCGGTGGCATGCAGTACGCGCTGCACCCGTCCATGACGGGCCTGGCCGGCCTCTTCAACGCGGGCCGCGCGGCGGTGCAGCTGAACGTCGGCCCGCTGCTGGTGCCGCTCACGCGGCCCAATATGCCACCGGCGACCGGCGCAGCTACCCGCTGCCGCCCAAGCTTTTCTCGCACAACGACCAGCAGTCGGTCTGGCAGTCGCAGGGCGCCGAAGGCTCCACCGTGGGCTGGGGCGGCAACCTGGGCGACCTGGCGCTGTCGTCCAACGCCACGTCGCTCTTCACCTGCATCTCGCCACGGGCAACGCCGTGTTTCTCTCGGCGACCAGGCGCTGCGTACCAGATCAGCCCCGGGCGGCGCCGTGCCCATCAACGCCGTCAAGGGCGCCAACGTCTATGGTTTGACCGCCGTGCGCGGCTGCTGAGCGAGCTGGTGCAGACGGCCGGCAGCCACGCAATGGAGGCCGGGTACGCCCCGCGTCACGCAGCGCTCCATCAGTGCCGAGGGGGCAGATCTCTTCGGCCCTCTCCAGCGGCAGCCTGTCCACCGCCTTCCCTGCCAGCAACCCGCTGGCCGACCAGCTCAAGGTGGTGGCCCGGCTCATCGCCGGACGCAGCGCGCTGGGCACGCGCCGGCAGGTGTTCTTCGTCTCGCTGGGCGGGTTTCGACCTGCACGACAACCTGATCGCCAACCAGCCGCAGCTGCTCGACAAGGTGAGCAGCGCCATGACGGCCCTTCTACAACGCCACGGCCGAACTCGGCGTGGCCGACAAAGGTCACGGCCTTCACCGCGTCGGACTTCGGCCGCACGCTGACTTCCAACGGCGACGGCTCCGACCATGGCTGGGCAGCCACCACTTCGTCGTGGGCGGCGCGGTGCGTGGCGCGTCCTTCTATGGCGCGCCTCCGCCCATCAGCGTGGGCAACGGCAGCGGCAGCGAAGACCAGTGGCATGTCGGCCAGGGGCCCTGTTGCCCAGCACCGCCGTGGACCAGTACGCCGCCACCCTGGCGCGCTGGTTCGGCGTGTCGAATACCGAGCTGGCGGGGGTGCTGCCGCACATCGGCAACTTCGGCGGCTCGGCGTATCCCATCGATCTGGGGTTCATGGGCTGAAGCCTTGCTTTGGCGATCGCGGGCTTTGTGGTCAAGGCACGAATGATCAGCCGGGGCCGTCGCTCGCTGCGGCGAGAAGCGGCACCAGGGACATCACCAATTCGGTGTCGGAACTCCGCGCGCCCGGCCTCGGCGCGCGATGACACCGTTGCGGATATCCCATTCGAGCGGCCGGCCTGCTTCACGATCCGCCAGTATTGGACGTGCCCAGGTCGGCCGGAAATGCCTGGAACTTGTCGAGGATCGCCTGGGGGACCTCATCGCCCAGTTCAACACCTTCGGCGCGTGCCACGGCCAGGCACTAATCCCTCAAATAGTCCAGAGTGAGCTTAGAGATGTCGTGCCGGCCGAACATGCCTGAGCGGCGATGCGTGAGGAGCCATGAGCCCGGCCGCTGCGTTCTGCAGCAGCTTTTTGCCACGCCAGGGATTTGAAATTCGAAACCAGGTCTACCGAGCATCGGGTGCCCCTTGCAGCGCCTGCGCGACCACGAGGGCCGCCAGCCTCGTCAGGCAGGCTGATCCGGCGTCGCTGCGCAAGAGCACCGACCCGTCGGGTTGCGCCTGTGCAGGGAACCACACGACTGCGGAACGATTCGCCCCCTGCGGGCACAGCGGGGTGACACTCTCCACCTGCTCAACCCCGTTTTGCAGGACACACACCACGGTTTGCGGACCGCTCAACGCCGCCAGCCAATGCGCAACCGCAGCAGTTTGAGTCGCCTTGACCGCGAGAAAAACAAGGTCCACCGACCTTCGACCTGGGCCGGATCCGTTCTGACCGGGCCGGGAACCACGATGCGAAGGACCGCTGCCGTGCAGCGTCAGGCTGTCGCGCGGCGTACGACCGCACAGCAACGGCGTGCGACCGACTTCATGCAGCGCAGCAGCAACCGTTGTCCCGAATGCCCCGGGCCCCAGCACCGCGATGCGTGGATGGGTTGGTTGATTCACCGAAACGAGCTCCTTGATTTTGGTGCGCAGCGGCAACTCGGGCACCATTGAAAGCGGTGATTATGATGTTCTGCGCAGTGGAGGGGCAAGTCGGCGGGCTTGCCTTTTGTATATGCAATATGAGCTGACATATATTGCAGTATTCCTCAACGACTGGCGCATATCCGGCTTTGTGATTCCGTGTCTTCGGGCAAATTGCTCCACTTCCGTCGTGTCAAAACGGGTTGTCTGGATAAAATCCAGGGCCTCGGCGCTGGTATTCAAAAACCTCGCAATGGGACGAATACCCAAAAGCCATTTCAGCAATCGCAGCGGGATATGACGCCCGGGCGCCTTCAGCCCAAGAGGTTGTGTCACCTGCGTGAGAAGTTTCCTGCAAGCCAGGGCTCTGGCATCGAGGGCCAGCAGTTTCCTGGCCCACCATGGAAGGATCAAAGGCGCAAGCCGCCACCAACTCGACCAGATAATCCACAGTGACCAGTGGCAACCAGTGCGCGGCAGTACCGGGTACTGCCGCCAGCTTTCCTGCACCAGATTGCGTATCAGATCCACCAGGCGGCTGGCCGTCCGCGATATGCGCCCGTGCGGCTATGACCGCAAACCGTGGCGGGGTGTACAACGGTCATCTCTCCACCCTTGGCATTCATGAAGCCGAGGGTCGCGAAATGCGCCTCCATTTTGCTCGCCTCGTAAGCACCGACTTGGCGATAGATGGCAGGCCAATCCGTCAGCTCCGGTATGGCCGGGATCAATCCCGATGCGTTGCAGATGTTCATTGTTTTTCAGCATGTAGCCACCCGATCATCACCAACGGCTCTCTTGCTCGGCCGCCAACTGCGCCACGCGCCTTGCCCCTTCCACATTCACTGCACGTGCATGCTCCATCGAAAGGCCCCAGGCGAAGTGGGCTCCCAGATGGAATACGACCTTGGCCTGCCGCAGGACCTCTCTATCCGCAAGGCTCAGACCGAGGTCTTCTTGCTCCAGATCGCCGGCCACGGCAAAGACGCGGGCTGCAACGCCACCCAAACCATCGACCTGCTGGCGCAGTTCAGCGAGGCGCTCCGGGCGACGCATCAGCACCCCGAATGGTGTGACCTTTCGCGCTCAGGTACGACAGCAAAATGCTGGCCGATGAAGCCCGTCCCTCCCGTAACAAAGCACTCCACGCTCATTTTTCTGCTCCTTGGCACGATGAAAAAAACCAAGTGTAGACTGTCGACTCAACTCTACAGTCAAGCGATTTTTTTCCATGATATCGCGGGAACTTGAGGTCCGCAGCGGCGCCACGCGCCATACCTTGCGCTATTACGAGAAAATCGGCCTTATTTCACCCTTGCGGCGAACCAACAATTATCGCGTTTACACACCGCAAACCCTGCAAGACCTGGACTTTATCCAGCGAGCACAAAGCATGGGATTTTCTCTTGGGGAAATAGGCGAAATTCTGAATGCTCAGAGAAATAATTCAATAGATTGCGCCGGGGGTGGCAAGGACTGATTGAAAAGAAGATGGCGGAAATCAGAAAGAAAAATAACTGACCTCAAAAGCATTTATCGGTACTTGGACGCGGAGCGCGCAAACCTTGAAGCCAGTGCGGCCAGGCAACTTGAGCTTCAGCAGCTCAATGGCTCCTCCAATTTAATGGGGCAGCATCCGGAGTGCAGGTGCTGCATGATGGATGTTCTGACCGAGCAGTCCTGCACCCACCAGAACTGCAGCCCAACCTACGGAGCCAAGCATGACCAAGTCCCTCTTCATCAGCCTCCCCGTGACCGACCTCGCCGCCTCCACCGCCTTCTACAAAGCCCTGGCTTCAGCCAGAACCCGCAGTTCAGCAGTGAGGATGGTTCAGCCATGGTCTGGAGCGAGGCGATCCAGGTCATTCTGGTCACGCATGCCAAGTGGCGCACCTTCACGCAGCGCCCGTTGCCGCCGGCCGGCTCCTGCGGGTTGATGCTGTCACTGGCCCTTGAGAGCCGCGCCGCCGTCGATGCCATGAACGAGGCCGCCGCGGCCCATGGCGGGCAGGCCGACGTGAATTCCGATGGAGGACCACGGCTTCATGTACACGCGCGATCTGGCCGATTCCTGATGGACACATGTGGGCGGCACTGTGGATGGACCCGGCGGCCATGCCTGCATCCGCTGGGTGAGCGAGGCTGAACGCGGCTGGACGCAACTTCAGGCTTGCCGCGCAGATATAGCCCGGAATTCGGCGGTGCATCTAGCGGTGCGGCGGTGATGCGCGGATACTGTCCCGTCCCCCACTGCGGAGCAAAGCATGCGATTGCCGAAGTCTGGACTCATCCCCTGGTTGCTCATGGCTGCAACCCCTGTGTTGGCGCAGATCAATGCGGGAACCCTGCCTGCCACCGCATCGCCCCCGTTCAAGGTCAGCAAGGTCGCGCAATTCGATCTGCCCTGGCGCATCGCCTTCCTGCCGGACGGGCGCATGCTGGTCACCGAGAAGGTTGGCAAGCTGCTTCTCGCGGCCCAGGACGGGCAAAAGCTCGAAGCCCCGGCGTGCCGCCCGTGCTGCATGAAAACCAGAACGGCCTGCTGGGTGTCTACCTGGCCCCTTCGTATACGAGCGACGGGGCCATCTACCTGACCTATTCGGAGCCCGGAGAAATCCGCGGCACGTCGAGCCTGGCGCTTGCGAGCGCCACGCTCAGGATCGGTGCCGGCACCGCTGCGCTGGAAGACCTCAAGGTCATCTGGCGCGACCCGGTCAAGGGCAAGGGCGGGCAGGTGGGTGCCGCCGTGGCTTTTTTCGCCGGACCAGAAGTTTCTGTTCCTCACGGCCGGGGACCGCAAGCGCTTCACGCCTGCCCAGGACCCGAATCAGCCGGCCGGCAAGATCCTTGCGGCTGACCTTGACGGCAAGCCCGCGCCCGGCAATCCGATGCAGGGGCAGACCGGCGCAACGTCGGTTCCTGTGATCGATCCGCCCAAGGACACCGAAGCCGCCAAGACCGCGCCGGTGTGTTGCGCACGTTTGTCTTTGACGGTCCGAATCTGACGCCGTCCGAGACCTGGTCCACGGGGCATCGCACGCCCTACGGCCTGGCGTTCGCGCCGGATGGGCGTCTTTGGGAGCTTGAGCATGGGCCGCGCGGCGGCGATGAGCTCAACCTGATCGAGCCGGGCAAGAACTATGGCTGGCCGCTGGTTTCCTATGCGGTGAACTACAACGGCGTGCCCATTGCCAAGCCCGGATACGCGAGGGGACCTCACCAAGCCCGTGATCTACTGGACGCCTGTCTTCGCGCCGGGCAGCCTGATGTTCTACAGCGGCGAGATGTTTCCGCAGTGGAAGGGCTCGGCGTTTGCGTCCCGGCTGTTGACCCGCGCCCTGCACCGGATCGAGGTGAACGGCGCGAGCGCCACGCCTTGCCGAGCACAGGACGGTAGGCTTTCGCGTCCCGCGACGTGGCGCAGGCGCCGGATGGTGCGCTGTGGCTGATCGAGGACGACCGCAAGGGCGGTCTGTATCGGCTCACACCGAAATAGGCAGCTGGGGGATGGTTGCCGCGCGCTGGGCACGGCCTGGGGGCACAGGCCGGCGCTGGCAGCGCCACCTGCCATCAAAGGCTCAGGTCCATGCCCCAGCATGGTGGCCAGGCCGAAGGTGAAGAGCAGCACGCACAGCAGCAGCAGCGTGAAGACGGCAACGATCTTGCCGCTGGCAATGAGCAGCTCGCGCCGGCTCGCCCCCTTCTTCTTGCCCTGGTCGTAGTGCCACTTGATGGCGAAGAACATGGCCGTGCCGAACACGAGCACCTTGAAGGTGACGAAGACTATGGGGACCCAATCGATCATTTTGAGAGCTTCCAGCCAATGACTTGGCACTGTCCATGGTGGGGAGCCTCCCTCCCGGACATGGGAGGCGAGAGCGTCAGCGACGGCCATGCAAGCACGGTGCTGCCACACCTTCTGGCGTCATACTACCCAAAAGCAATTTCCATACATGAGCCCATACGTCGCCGCTTAAATCCATGCAAGATGAGCCTTTGCCCCTCTGGTTGCCGCAACTGGCCGTGCAGGGCGGCCCCCGATTCTGCAGATCGCCGATGCCTTGCAGGCAGCGGTGGCAGACGGATCGCTGAAGCCCAGGTGACCGCCTGCCCCCACAACGCCGGCTGGCTGCCCAGCTGGATGTGGACCTGACGACGGTCACGCGCGCCTACGACGAAGCCAGGCGCCGCCAGCTGCTGGAGGGACGCGGCGCCAGAGGCACCTATGTCGCGGCGCCCAAGGTGGAGCTGAACGCCGTGCTGGACCTGAGCATGAACACCCCGCCACCGCCGGCTGGCGTGGACCTGGACGACATGTTGAAGCAGGGCCTGGCGCAAGTGCTGATGGGTGCGGATGCCCAGTTGCTGATGACCTACCACCTGGGCGGGGGGGGAAGCGACTCCGACCGCAAGGCGGGCGCCAGGTGGCTGCAGCCCATGTTCGGAGATGTGGATGCCCGGCAGCTGGTGGTCTGCCCGGGCGCGCAGGCGGCGATTGCCGCCCTGGTGCTTGCGCTGACGGAGCCGGGCGATGTGATCCTGACCGAGCCCACCAGCTATCCCGGCCTGCGTGCCGCAGCGGCCCAGTTCGGCCGGCGCATCATTGCGGTGCATAGCGGACAGCCAGGGGATCATGCCCGAGCGGCCTTGAGCAGGCATGCCGACAGCACAGGCCCGGGCTGGTCTACCTGAAACCCCACGCTGCAGAACCCGACCGCCATCACGCTTGCCGAGGACCGGCGCCAAGAGATCGCCAGCATCGCAAAGCGCTGCCATGTGCGCATCGTCGAGGACGATCCCTACTGGCTGCTGGCCGATGCCCCGCCGCCCGCCGATCGCCAGGTTTGCCCCGGAGCAGGTGTACTACATCTCCACCCTCTCGAAATGCCTGACGCCCGGTTTGCGGGTGGCCTTCGTGCTCCTGCCTGACCCGCACGAGCGCCAGCGTTTCCTGGTCGCGCTGAGATCGTTTGCGCTGATGGCCACGCCGCTGACGGCCGCCCTGGCCACGCAGTGGATCCTCGACGGCCTCGGCCGGAAAATTGATGGAAGGCGTGCGCAAGGAGGCGCGCCTGCGCCACCGGATGGCCAGGGATGTGCTGGCCGGCCGGTACAGCGGCGCGGGAGACGGCCTGCATGTATGGCTGGAGCTGCCGAGTTACTGGAGCCCCTCGCAGCTTGCGCGTGCCGCCGACAGCGAGGGCATCGCCGTCACGCCGGCACAGGCCTTCGCCACCGGCGGCGAATCCGTGAATGCCATTCCGCATCTCCCTGGGCAGCATCAAGGACCGTGGACGCCTGCAGGCGGGCCTTCAACGGCTGTCGCATCTGCTTGCGCGCCTGCCCGAGTCGTTCAGCGCCGCCGTGGTCTAGTGGTTCAGCGCGCATCGAGGCGTGAGGCGCGGGGCGTTGTGCCGATGGGTTGCCACAACGGCTCAAGGCGCCCCGGCCAATCCGGGGGTGCACGCCTTTGAAAGCAGGCCTGGACATGGCCCGCTGGCCGCTCAAGGCTCCAGAGCGAAGTCCACCGCCGCCTGCGCATGCAGGGCGGTGGTATCCAGCACGGGCACAGGGCAATGCTCCTGCTGCACCAGCAGGCTGATTTCCGTGCAGCCCAGCACCATGGGGGGGGGGCCTGCGCACCCTGCCCGGCCAGCTGCGCCATGATGCGCTGATACGTGCGCCGCGACTCTTCAAGAATCCGACCCGTGCACAGTTCCTCGTAGATGATGCGGTGCACCTCGGCGCGGTCTGCCTCCTGCGGCACCAGCACCTCCAGACCCTGCTGCTGCAGCCGCTCGCGCATGAAGGGCATTGCTCCATGGTGAAGCGTGTGCCAGCAGCCCCAGCTACCCGGTAGCCGCGTGTGCGGGCTGCGTCGGCTACCGGGTCGGCAATGTGAAGAAAAGGGATGCGCACCGCTGCCGCAATGCGGTCTGCCAGCTTGTGCATGGTGTTGGTGCACAGCAGCACGCCGTCCGCCCCGCCCTGCTGCAGCCGCCGCGCGGCATCTTCCGCAAGGCGGCGGCGTCGTCCCATCGCCTTCATGCTGGGCCTGCTCGATGGGGCCAAAATCCACGCTGTACATGAGCAGTTTTGCGGAGCGCAGCGGACCCAGCCTGTCACGCACGCCCTGATTGATGAGCCGGTAGTACTCGGCGCTGGACTCCCAGCTCATGCCACCGATGAGACCGATGACGCGGTGAATTTCCGTGTGGTTTGAGTTCATGCCCGCAGTGTGCTTCATGGAATGCCATGCGCCCACCGCCCGCGTCGAGGCCTTGCGCCCGGTGTACCGCCCTGTCCTGGACGCGCATGGCGGCCGAATTTGCACGGCCGTTGAGCATTTGCCCGGCTGGCACGGATGATCCATCGCACGCCGCTGCAGTTTCTGCGCGAGTTTTTCCCAACTGCTGGGCATGACGCCGCATGCCTTTCTTGTGGAACACCCGCGTACAGGCGGCCCGCTCCATGATGCGGGCAGACACCCATTCCCTGGCGGGTATCGCCCACGATTGCGGCTTCAGCCATCAGTCGCACATGGGCGTCGCTTTCCGCAAGACTCTTGGGCTGACTCCCCGCAGTACCCCGGCTCGCATTCGTCACACGGGCAAGCAATGGCGAAGGAGGACCTGAGACAGCCACAGCCAGGGCATAGGGCTTGACGCGCTTGAGGGGCTTTCCAGGGAGTGCCGGGCCCTTTCAGCTGCCCGTGTTGGCTTTTCATAACTATTGTCAATCCGAACAGACGGACTCGACCTGCGCACTTCAACCGCGCATACTTATGCCTGTTCTTCTCACTACTGCTTTGGGTTTGCAAACGAGGTTGCCACTGAGGTTTGCAACTGGAGGTGCGATTGGGATTCTCTATCGCGTGGCAGCCACGATGTGCCCTCGTATCGGTCAATGGAGCGGGTTAATGATAATTCATTCCTTTTATCAACTCATATCGTACCGCTTGGCCATCGCACTCGGAACCTAGGATAGCCAGCCCGCAGGCAGCGTGTGTGAATTCAATGTGCGTACACATCTGATAGAGCAGATCAACGAAATGACCCTTCGTAAATCCACATTCGCACCTTTGAGCAGAATTTTTCGCTTTTGCCATTGAACTGGATGGAGTCGACCGTGTTCTGTCTGTCGTTCGTCGGCATCTCGGCATGGATGTCGCCTTCGTGGCCCGATTCCGGAAGAGGATCGGGTGCTGGAGCATGTGGACGAGAGCACTGCCGGGGTGATTTTCCAGCATCAGAAGATTCCATTGAGCGAGGGCTATTGCCAGAAAGTGGTCAATGGCGAAATTGCCGGAGTTGATTCCCGACACCTGCCCTGTTGGCCGCTGCCCAGGAGATACCGGAAACGCACACCATTCCTATCGGCTCGCACCTGAGCGTTCCCATCCGACTGAATGACAACCATTGTTCGGCACCTTGTGCTGCTTCAGCCACCAGCCCAATCCTGCGCTGAATGTGCACGATATGTCGCTGCTGCGGGGCATTCTCCGATTTATGGGGGACTTCATTTCAGTGCGACTTCTGCCGTTCGGCATGCAAGAGACAAAGTGACGCACGAAATTCGGCTTGCAATGCAAGGCAATGCGCTGCGCCCTGTATTTCAGCCCGTATACACCGTCGCGACCGGAAAGCTGCACGGCTTCGAATGTCTGTCACGCTTTGACCTGGAGCCACGTCGCCCGCCCGACCAGTGGTTCAAGGCAGCGCACGAGGTGGGGCTGGGGCTGGAGCTGGAGCGCCATGCGATCGACACAGCGCTTGGCGCACTTGGCAGCCTGCCCACCGACTGGCTGCTCGCCGTCAACTGCTCGCCGCAGTTGATTCAGTCAGGGCAGTTGCCCAGGCTTCTGGGTTCGGACCGGGATCTCTCACGCGTGACGCTGGAAATCACGGAGCATGCCGCCGTGGATGACTACAGGCTTTGGCCGATGCACTGGCGCCGCTGCGGCGCCGGGGCGCGACCTTGGCAGTCGACGATGCGGGGGCCGGCTACTCCAGCATGCGGCACATCCTGCATCTGCAACCAGACATGATCAAGCTGGACATGAGCATCACGCACGATGTCGATACCGACCGCAGCCGCCGTGCGCTGGCCAAGGGCTCACGAGCTTCGCGCACGAGATAGGAAGCGTAGGTGGTTTGCCGAGGGTGTGGAGACAGCCGAGGAATTCAACACTCTGGCGAGCCTGGGCGTGGATTTGGCCCAGGGCTACTTTTTTGCCAAGCCGATAGGGCCGCAAGAGGCGCTGGCAATGGGCGCTGCAATATAGACCACGATCTTCCTGCAGCATCCTCGCCTGGCTGCCCGCCGCCTGTTGGCCGAAACCGCCGAAGGCAGTACCCAGCCACCAATTGACCGAAATCAAGCGCCACCGGCAATTGCGCCCGGCCGTCGCGCACCCGGCGCATAATCTTTCGCATTCTTTCCCCCAGCCCATCCGCCATTGCAGGTCTGCATGCGGCAGGCGCGCCCAGCGGCCATCGCGGCGCTCCAGCATCCCGTTTCCCCAGACTTCCAGCAAGTGCCTCTCGGCAGGCGGCCATGGGCATGCCTACGGTGAACCCAGATGGAAGTTTTGCAGCAACTCGAACCCCTCATGCGCGAGATCATCGCGCCCCAGGCCGCCCAGATTGACGAGCAGGCGCGCTACCCGCGCGCTGCGCTGGATGCGGCTGGCCGCAGCCGGCCTGCTGGGCCTGATCAGCGCCAGCGAGGTGGGGGCGGCCGGGGCAAGGGCCTGGCCGAGGCGGTACAGGTCATCGAGCGCATTGCCAGGACTGCCCCTGCACGGCCATGGTGCTGACCATGCAACTACTGCGGCGTGGCACTGATCGAGCCCTTTGCCGATGACGAGGTGCGCCGCGACATTGCCGCCGGCCGCCACATCACCACGCTGGCCGTGTCCGAGGCGGGATCGCGCAGCCATATCTGGGCGCCCACGGGCCACGGCCACCGCCGCTGAAGATGTCATCCACCTGAATGCGCTCAAGAGCATGATCACCTCGGCCGGCGAGGCCGATTCCTATGTCTGGATCTCGCGCGCCACGCAGGGCGAGGGGCAATACGCTGTGGCTGGTGGACAGCCGCCTGCCGGGGCTGTCCATTCCCGGGCGCTTCAACGGCATGGGGCTGCGCGGAAATGCGTCGTCGCCCATCGAGGCGCGCGATGTGGGCGTGCCACGCGCCCGCATGCTGGGGCGCAGATGGCGGGGCGAGGCCGTGAAGGGCCGCCACCTGATGCCCTTTTTCCCCACGCTGATCGCCACCACCTCCATCGGCCTGATGCAGGGCGCACTGCGCCGCGCCGTGGCCCATGTGGCCGGCACGCGCTTTGCGGAAAGCGGCAGCTCGCTGGCCGACTGCCCACCATCCGCGCCTACCTGGCCCGCGCCCAGCTGCGCCTGGAGCAGGCGCGCCTGCTGCGCGACGACACCGTGGCCGCCGTGCAGGCCGCCCGCCCCGACACGCGCACGCGCCTGCTGCAGACCAAGGCCGCCCGCCGCCGAAGCCGCGCTGGAGGTGACCGACATTGCCATGCGCGTGTGCGGCGGCGCCGCCTTCCGCAAGGAGCTGGGCATAGAGCGCCTGTTCCGCGATGCGCGTGCCGCCTCGGTCATGGCGCCCACCACCGACGTGATCTACGACATGCTCGGCAAGGCCATGTT
This sequence comes from Lithobates sylvaticus, assembly GCA_028564925.1. NCBI lineage: Eukaryota > Metazoa > Chordata > Amphibia > Anura > Ranidae > Lithobates > Lithobates sylvaticus. Next base: position 792,109,269 of record CM053026.1, read on the forward strand.
GCGAAGCCGCTGCCTGAACCTGCGCCGCAGATCCTGCCGATAGCCTCAATCCCCTTCCCCATCCAGCAAAGGACTTCCGCATGACGGACAACCGCCCCCCGTGATCAAGCTCGGCGCCGTGGCCTACGCCCCCAAGGTGATCACCATCTGGGAAGGCTTCAAGGCGTATTTCATCGAGCGCGGCTACTACTTCGACTACGTGCTCTATTCCAACTACGAGTCGCTGACCGAGGCGCTGATCGCAGGCGATGTGCACCTGGCCTGGAACTCGCCGCTGGCCTTTGTCCGCGCCGACCGCATGGCCCGCGCACGCGGCCTGCGCGTGGAGTCCATCGCCATGCGCGATACCGACCTGGACCTGCATTCGCTGCTGGTCGTGCCCGCCGACAGCCCCATCCAGAGCGTGCAGGACCTGCGCGGCAAGACCGTGGGCTTCGGTGCGGTGGACTCGCCCCAGGCCACGCTGATCCCGCTGGACCATCTGCGCCCAGGAAGGGCTGCTGGCCGGGCGCGACTACACGGCGCGCCGCTTTGACGTGCTGGGCGGCAAGCACGGCGACCACATCGGCGGCGAGCGCCTGGCCGCCCGCCGCCATGGTGGCCGGCGAGATACAGGCTTCATGGATGGTGGGCAAGAACTACCAGGCCTTTGCGCGCGAAGGCACGCTGCCGGCCGGCGGGCACGCGCGTGCTGGCCACCTCGGGCGCCTTCGACCACTGCAACATGACGGCCGGCCCGCACATCGATGCCGAACGCGCCGCCGCCTTCCGCGACATCCTGCTTGCCATGTCCTGGGACGACGCGGCCGTGCGCCCGCTGCTGGAACTGGAAGGCCTGAAGGTCTGGCACCCGGGCCGCGGCACGGGCTTACGGCCTGCTGGAGCGCGCGGTGACGGACGAGGCCTTCTACGACGCCAAAAGGCCGCATCACCGTGCAGGACTACCGTTACTGATACGCGCCATGGCCAATGCCTGATTCCGACAGCGGCGCCCTGCACGCCCGCGCCCTGCCCGCCTCCACCCTGCCTGTCATCGACCTGCAGGCCTGGGCTTCGATGCCGGTGCCCATCTTCTGGTCAAGCACGCGCTGGCCGCCCTGCCCGTGGGCGGGCAGCTGCGCGTGACCGGCAGCGCGCCGGGCTGGCAGGCCCAGCTGTCGGGCTGGTGCAGCGACCAGGGCCACGGCCTGCGCTGGGAGGATGGCGCGGGTGCAGCACAGGCCATGGCCATCGTGGCGCGCGGCGGCGCCCAGGCCGGGCGCTGGCGGGGCGCGGCGCAGACGGGCCGCAGCGATGCGCGCTCGGGCGGCGATGCCGTGGCCGCGCAGGCCCAGCCTTCCTGGGGCCTGGCCGCGCGTGGCGCACAGGTGGAAGCCGGGAGCGCCGGCCTTCCATTTCCGGCTCAGCAACAAGCTGCAGGTCTGGACCGACAGCGCCGCCGACCTCTACGCCCAGGCCGTGGCCGCGCAGTGGAACGCCGACACCGACATCGACTGGTGTGATGCACCCGAGCTGCCCGCGCCCGTGGAGGACGCCATCGTGCAGCTCATGACCTACATGGTGGAGAACGAGAACGCGGCCCTGCTGGTGCCTGCGCGCTTTCTGGGCCAGCTGCACCCGCACTACCGCGAGCTGCAGGCGGCGCTGGCCATCCAGGTGGCCGACGAGGCGCGGCACATCGATGTCTTCACGCGCCGCATCCGCCGTCACGGCCGCGAGCCTGCGCTGTCCACGGCGGCGGCCAGGCCTCGCTCAAGAGCCTGCTGGACAAGAGACGGATTTTTCCGTGGCAGGCTTTTTGCTGTCGGTGCTGGGCGAAGGCACATTCGTGCACCTGCTGCAGTTCCTGCAGACCGAGGCGCCCGACCCCCTAACACGCCAGATCTGCCGCCTGGCCGCGCGCGACGAGGCGCGCCATGTGGCCCAGGGCATGTCCCACCTGCTGACTTACCGCCTGCAGCACGAGCCCGGCTTCCAGCACCAGCTGGCCCAGGCCGTGGAGCAGCGCTTCGACAACCTGGCCGGCACCTCGGGCCCTGAACGAGGAAGTCTTCGACGCCCTGATCCTCATCGCCGCCGGCGCCCTCACCCCCGAAGCCCTGGCCCGGGGCGCCGCCGCGTGCAGCAGCTCATGCGCGACATGGCCGACGGCCGGTTTTCCAAGCTGCTGCGGCTGGGCTTCGAGCAGCGGGCATTGCCGAGCGGCTGGCTTCGCTGCATACGCGCAATTTCATGTAGGGCACCCTCCGGGCGGCGCGGCTTTGCGCCTGCCAATCCCGCCTGTGCGGCACGAAAGCCTGGGCAAAATGCCACGGCAATTCCTTCCCATCAACTGCTCAATGTAGCCAGTCACATGCCTTCTTCCAACGAACAGTCCAGCGCAATCCGACGCCCCTGGTATCTGACAGTTGTCGCTGCCGTACTTCTGTTGTGGGGCGCAGGCATGTCCTGCTATTTCCTTCCGGGTACGGTGAAGGCTCTCCTGTCGGGCGTCGCGCCCCTGGGCATCCCGCTGCTTTTCCTGGCCTGGATGCATGTACTGTGGGTGGTGCTGACCGTGGTGGGCATCGGCATCCTGAGGGCGACGCCCCGGGCACGCCCGCTGTTGGTGGTGGGGCTGGTCGCGATGATTGCCGCCCCCGCGCCTGTCAGGGTTGAAGCTGCCCCAGGGGATTGTCTCCAAGCTGATCGTTTATGCGTTGCTCATCTGGGCGGTGTTCACCAGGGGCTCCAGCATCTACTATTTGCGCACCGCAACGCTGAAGCGGTGCATAGGCACCAGGCCGATCCGCAGTAGCACCCGCCATGGTCCATTCATTGGCCACTTCTGGTTCAGCCGCCGCGCACTGATTTGCAGCCAGGAATACGGGGCACTTGAAGTACCGGCCCAGCTCCCGATGTCTGGCGAGTAGAAAGGTGAAGCCCAGGCGCGTGCTTTTTCTACTGCCTGCTGCCCTTTGCGGTGGCGCTTGCGCTTGTGGGGTTTCCCATACCGGTGCACCTCCTCGCGCATCCAAGGCTGGCCCAGGAACAGTCGGGAGGGCGCCTGCTGAAGAGCGGCGTTGAATTGCGTGGGTCAAGAGAACCAACTCTCTCATGGCGAGGTCCGACTGCGCCGAGGGCCCGGATAACACCTCGCACCAAGGCCAGCGCAGTTAACCGACAGGGGCTGATTCTGACGGCGCTGCCCAGGCCGTTGGCGTATTGCGTGCGGCGTGAACAGGGGCGGGGGGGGGCCGTGTTGCCGGGCAATACCGCTGCGTCGGTGTCGCTGTGCAGGGTTTGGGTGCTGTCGATCCCGCGAATCTCGAAGCTGCGGCGGGCGTGCAGGCCGTCCAACTGGATGCGCTCATACGCCAGCGGGCAGTAGGTGGCCGTGCGGCCTTGCGTGGCCTTGTTCAGGCCTGCGTTTGCTGAGAATTCTTCTGCGCGCAGGTTGCCTGCGTTGTAGAAGTCAGTGACAGCGCGTCATATCAAGCAACTTGCTTCGACGAAAACGCTCACTTGAAGCAACATTCTTTTAGAAATCTTCGCCCACCTTCTGTCAGTCTATACCAAGGAAGAGCTTCTATATCACTAGCAGAAACACTCAACATATCCTCAGAAACCAACTGCGTCATTAATTCAAGTGCATTTACTTCACCTCCAAAGCCTGCTCTAGACAATGCCACTTCCAAGTTATACCAAGTTACACCTTTTGGCCGTTTTTCGAAAAAAACCAAGTATAAAAAATTTTTATATCTCGAGAGATCATGGCGCATCCTTATGATATAGCGGATTTGGTATCATCTTTTCGTTAAGCCATAATATTTAAAAGCGTTTGCCGTGTGGGTATTGTTCCATAGTCGATATGCCTCATCCGAAGAGGATGGAACTCCCTTTTCCCAACCCAACATTCTGTATCGAACATACTCCCTCAATTCAATGAGTATAAAGAAATTTAAATCGACTTGTTCAGCAGGCATTTTGCCATTAGAAATACTTTTTAGTCTGGAAAATAATAAAATTATTGGAATCATCTTGACCAAACCTCGCAAGATGCCCCTCAACCCACACCAATTCCGCGCTCTGTTACCTTTACTCGATTTGTATTCAGCTCACGAACAATACCGCCGACATTTTCCGGTTCAAAATTTCTACCACTATTTGGGCCCTTCGCACCAAGAATTCTGACGGTATTATTTTCCACCAATGAAGTACTGCCATTTACTTCACCCCTCCTAGCCTGCACAGTCTTAACGGCTGGCTGCGTCTGTGGTGAAGCTACAAGCGCGTCCTTTTCTGCTACCAGCTTGGGCGTCGCATCGTTTAATTTAGGCAGTACCGCCTCGACATCGGCACTCGGCGTCTTCGCCGCCAGCACAGGCTCCGTGGTTTGGAGCTCCTTTGCCAGTGCTCTTGCTAACGGTCCTCCGATCCAGGCTGCTTTTGATGGCATTTGCCAGAGGTACCGATCCGGCCCCCAACGCGCCACCCACGGCCGCAGACGTCGCCGTTGCCCAGGGCGTAGAGGGTGCAGGTGAAGCGGCCACATCCTTCTGCAGCGTTGTCATCATGGTGGAGGTCGATTGCTCCCCATTCGGATCCACATACGATACGGGTTGTACCTGCAGTACTGGTAAGCACCCAGGTAATCGGCAGCCTCGCCTCTCCCTCCACCGGGTCACGGCTGATGAACTGGCCGCTGGCCGGGTCGTAGTAGCGTGCCCTGGCGTACAGCAGGCCCCGTCTCACCTACGGATTGAACCCCGCATACCCCATCCGCACAAGTATTGCACGGCCCCACGTTATGCACCCAGGTCCCCAGCCCCCCCCCCACAAAGAACGTGTGCCCCGTCTCAACCGTCAGGTTGTATGTCGTCCCCTGACGCGATTCCAGGGCGCGGAGCGCGCATGCGCAAGCGGGTTTGCGATGGCGAGGGATACCAGTTCATACCCCCACCTGCAGTTCTTCCACACGCTCACGAAGCCCGTGCCCCGAAACATAGAAGGGATGGCCGGGAGTGACCAGAAGATCTTCCGTGCGAGTCGGTGTGCGGTCTCCTCGCCAGGCAGTGCAACCTGCTCGACGGTCAGTCGCAGGATCGGCCTGGTCATCACGGATATGCGTTGCGGTTACTGCCGCCAGGAACGCCTCACCTGAACCGTCATTATCAGGGTGCTCATCGTCGTTTCCTTCAACGTTAACAACCTGAGCAGGAATATCACTGGGTCAATACACGGTCAGGCCATCAGCGTTTTGTCTTAACCATGAGCTGGTATCGCTTCACCACGCAGTTGCATACGCTGTTTGCGCTGGGCAATTTATGGATGCAAAGCAAGCTGATAATGGCATAAGGATGAGTGGACCTTAATATTGACACCAATTAGCTTTCCCCCTGAGATGCACGAATTAAATAATTATCTATCTTCATGATAAAAATCTACATATTCCGCGAACGAGAATAGATATCTATCGAATCCATTAAGAAATCAACTAAATGATTTCCAGACAATCATAGGCGACCCACTGCCCTCAATATACTGATAGACCGGAGGGTCATCTCCTTCAGAAGTATTGAAATAACAAAACTCATACCCTGATGCATCGAAAATACGAAATCAACACTCGAAAGAGTAAAGTTTTCACCATTTTCTTTCAATAAATTAACGGCATCAGTTTTTAATCCAATAATACTAGGAAAAAAAAAATATCTGTTCCTTGAAAAAGGATGCCAGCCCCCCTCCCTATTCCAAGCAAAAATTCTCTATATTGCAGCGGTAGACTAAGTGACGCATTTTTCTCCAGCATCTCAACATTCTCCACAAAGAACAACCCTCCATCTCTTCTTTTGTGCAGATTTTTTTATCAATCAAACAGGAGATAATAGCTTCTTTATTCAGCATCATCTTTTAGGCCCATGATTAACAATTACTCTAATCCCTGGAAATAATTCAATGAAATTGAGAAACCACACCGGAGCAAGAAATACAAAGAAGGGCAGTTCCGAGAACAAATGCAATGTACCCGTTGCATCAATGGAATATTGCCACCGAGATGCTCAAGTATTTTTACCTCAGAATCCATCATTCTAGAATTGTTACCCTGTCGCAATAGTTTCAAATAAACGCTTTTCAGGAACTCCAACAGTCCCCAATCGTGAGGCGCCACCACTAATCCCCACTAATTCTCCAATCTCTCCATTAATATTGTATTCTGCGAATGCTATATTCCGCCTCCCCCCCTCCAACTTCCAAGGACCGCCGTAATTGATCAATTTTTCCCAAAGAGCTTTTCAACACTTCTGATAGGGAAACTAGGCACACCACTTACATCTACTCCACCCGTACAGCTTTATTTTGTAGAGGCGCCTTCCAAATCCACGCCGCACGTCCCATTTACACAAGTATTGCACGGCCCCACGTTATGCACCCAGTCCCCAGCCCCCCCACAAAGAACGTGTGCCCCGTCTCAACCGTCAGGTTTGTATGTCGTCCCCTGACGCGATTCCAGGCGCAGAGCGCGCATGCGCAAGTGGGTTTGCGTGGCGAGGGATTACCAGTTCATCCCCCACCTGCAGTTCTTCCACGCTGACGAAGCCGCGAGCCCCGAAACATAGAAGGGATGGCCGGGAGTGACCAGAAGATCTTACCGTGCGAGTCTGTGCGGTCTCCTCGCCCGGCAGTGCAACCTGCTCGACTAGGTCAGGCGCAGAATTGGACGGTCATCACGGATATGCGTTGCGGTCACCGGCGCCAGGAAGGCTTCGCCTGAACCGTCCTCCATGCGCGTCCAGACACGCTCGCCCACCTGGATGGTTTTTCGATAGATCGGTTTCTCGCCCTCCTCCGTGGAGACCAGCGTGCCCGGCGCAAAGCAGCAGGGACCTTCGCTGGGTACAGCCCTCGCTGTCCTGGTGGCCGACTGCCCTTCTCCAGGTCGCTCGGAGCCTGGGCCCTTCGGCCACCAGTGTCGGCGTTTGTATCGCTCACCTCTGGCCGGACTTTTGCCCGCTTCTATGGTCGGCGTCTTAGCTGCCAGCACAGGCTCTGTGGTTTGGAGCTCCTTTGCCAGTGCTCTTGCTACGGTCCTCCGATCCAGGCTGCTTTGATGGCATTTGCCAGAGGTACCGATCCGGCCCCCAACGCACCACCCACGGCCGCCGACGTTGCCGTTTGCTGCAGGTCATAGCCACTCTGGATGCCACCACCCATGTGCGCCGCCTGCGTGGCAGCATCGCCTGCCGCGCCGCTGCTGGCTCCTACAACAGCAGCCACTGCTACTCGTCCTGCGGTGCTGCTGGCTGCGCCCACCAAGGCACCTCCAGCAGCTCCATTAGCCACGTTCAGTCCAGCCACGGCAAGGCCGCCGCCCACGCCTGCGCCCCAATACTGACCTTGGCTGATCTTGCCCTCGTTGTAGGCTCTCGCATGGGGTCGTGCACGCTGGCAAAGCCCAGCGTGGAGGCCACGTATAGGCCTTTGCCCAGGGCGTAGAGGGCGCAGGTGAAGCGGCCACATCCTTCTGCAGGCGTTGTCGATCAGGGTGGAGGTCGACTGCTCCCCATTCGGATCCACATACCGATACGGGTTGTACCTGCCGTACTGGTACGCACCCCAGGTGATCGGAAGCCTCGCCTCACCCTCCACCGGGTCACGGCTGATGAACTGGCCGCTGGCCGGGTCGTAGTAGCGTGGCCCTGGCGTACAGCAGGCCCGTTTCCGGGTCCGCGTAGTAGCTGCGAAGCTGTTGCCGTTGCTCTTGAGGCCTATGCCCGCGTTGCCGCTGGCTTCGCTGTCCACGCTGCCCGTAGGCGCCGTACAGCAGCAGGCTGTCGGCCTTGGCCGTTGCCGCCTTCGCTGGCAACGGTGGCCACCAGGTTGCCGTTGCTGTCGGCATGCAGTTGCGTGGTGCTGCTGGTGCTGCCCAGGCCGTTGGCGTATTGCGTGCGGTTTGAACAGCCAGGGGGCGGTGTTGCCGGCCAGCATGGCTGCGTCGGTGTCGCTATGCAGAGTCTGCCTGTTGTCGGCGACGCTGATCTCGAAGCTGCGGCGGGCGTGCAGGCCATCCATCTGGATGCGTTCGTAGGCCAGCGGGCTGTAGGTAGCGCGCTGCCTTGCGTGGCTTTGTTCAGGCCCGCGTTGCTGAGAATTTTTTTCTGCACGCAGGTTGCCTGCGTTTGTAGCGGTACTGGGCCAGGGTCTGTGCCGCCGCTGCCTTGGTCCTGCTCCACGCGGACGAGCTGGTCCTGGGCGTTCCAGTGGTAGCTGGTGGTGGAGGTGACGGCACCCTTGGTCTGCGCCTGCGTGAGGCGGTTGCCGTTGGCGTCCGTAGGTGTAGCTGGCGCTGGCCACGCCGCTGATCTGCACGAGCTGGTCACGGCCGTGTAGTGGTAGTCCAGCGTGCCTTCAGGTGCCGAGGCACCAGTTTTCCAGGCCGTTGGGGCTGCCGACAGGCGGACCCGTGCGCGCGACGGTGGCGACCACGGTCTGCTGGATGCGCCGGCCTCCCGCATCCAGCTGCCAGGTGGTGCGGCGCTCGGGCGTGGTGTGGCTGGTCAGGCGGTCCTGGGCGTCGTAGGTCAGCTTTCCACGCGGGTGCGGTTGTGGCTGGCGCTGTTGCTGCCACCGGGCAGTGGGCGCTGAGGGCCGCGCTGCGGTTGGCGGCAGACAGGGATCCGTTCTGCTGCTGGCCGATGCGGTTGCCGTTGACGTCATAGGTGTAGGCAACGTCCAGCAGGGTGTTGCCTGCGCCCTGCCGTGGCCTGGGGTGCTGCTGGTTTCGCCAGCCACGCGACCGGCCTTGTCGTAGCGGGTGCTGGTGCTGCTGCCATCGGGGTGCAGCAGCTGGGTGACACGGCTGGATTTGTCGTAGCTGATTGCGGGTTTGGTGCCGCCTGCCCCGCTCTGGCTGCTGCGGCGGTTGAGGGCGTCGTACTCGATGGTGGTGACGCTGCCGCCCGGGCGGATGCCGTGGCGGCCGTGGTGCCGATGCGGTTGCCCTGGGGGTCGTAGCTGTGCGTGAGATGTTGCCCCAGGCGTCGGTGGCCTTGACGGGCCGGTTGAAGGCGTCGTAGGTGGTGGTTTCGGTACGCGTGCCCTGGCTGTCGGTCTGGGCGGTGCTGGTCAGGGTTGCCGTTGGCGTCATAGCCGAAGGTGGTCTGCAGCACGCTGCCCGGGCCGTTTGCCCTGGCTGGCCGTGGTGACGGTCTGAGGTGCGCCGCCCGCGGATGTCCAGGGTGTGGACGAAACGGTTGCCATTGGCGTCCGTGTGGTTTTTTTCGGTCAGGCCGTCTGCGTTGTCGTAGCCATTGGTCTGTACGGCTTCGCCGGCCTGGGTAGCGGGCAGTGTGGTGCGGATGCGGCGGTTGCGCGCGCGTCGTAGGCATGGCGTGTGCTTTGGCCGTTGAGATCGCGTTGTTCAAGCAGGTTGCCGCTGGTGTCGTAGGTGATGGTGGCCTGCGCCTGGCCGCTGTCCAGGGACTGGTTGATGGTGGCCAGGCGGTTTGGCGAGTCGTAGGCGTAGCTGACGGTGGCACCGTTTGGGGGCCTTGCCTCGGTGAGGTTGCCTGCCAGGTCGAACGTGCTTTGGGTGGTGTTGCCCAGGCCGTCTGCCACGCTGATGGCGCGGCGGCGCTTGTCGTAGCCGTGGCCGTGGTGCGGCCTTCGGGGTCGGTGGGCCAGGGTGACGTCGCCCATGCTGTCGCGCTGCAACAGGTCGATGGCGCCCAGGCTGCGGTTTGTTTTGACGAGCAGGCCGCGCTTGTCGTATTCGTAGCCGACCTTGTTGCCACGCGCATCGGTTTCAAACTGGATGCGACCGGCTTCGTCGTATTCGGTCTTTTGCCAGCTGGATGCCGGCGCGGGTAGGTGCGATGAACGCGGTGGAACGCGTCGTATTGGTAGTTGGTGGCGTGGCCGTTGGCGTCGGTTTCGCTGTCTTGTTGCCGTGCAGGTCATATTCGACCCGTGCCGACCTGGCCCAGCCCGTCGCTGGTGGCCGTGCGCAGGTTGAAGTCGGTTGTACTGGTGGGTCAGCACCCTGCCCCCGCCCATCGGTCTGGGTCAGGGGTTGCCAACCGCGTCATAGGTGGTGGCGCTGGCGATGCCCAGACTGTCGCGGACTTCGATGGGGCGGTTGCGGCTGTCGTATTTCGTAGTGATGACGTTGCCGCCAGGGCGTGGTCACGCTGACGATGTTGCCGGCTGCGTCATAAACGGTGGAGGTGACTGGCATTGCCCGCTGCCGTGGGCTTGCTAGCGGCTGAGCTGCCGGCCGATGGCGTCCCTAGGTGAAGCTGGTGGCGTTTGCCGCGCGCATCGCTCTGGCTGGTGATTTGTGGCCGTCGGCGTCATAGGCCGTGGTGCCGAGCAGGCCGATGGAGTCCTCGCTGCGGGATGAGCCGGTTGAGCGCGTCGTACTCGAAGTTGACGATGTTGCCGTTGGGCCAGGTTTCCGTCACGCGGTTGCCGACCTTGTCGTGGCCGTACCGGGTCTGGTGGCCTTCGCCGTCCTGCTGCGCCACGATCCAGTTTGCGCGCGTTGTACTGCCATTTCTGTGTCTGGCGCAGCGGGGTTGGTTGGTGACCTGCAGCTTGTTGCCGACCTTGTCGTAGTCGGTGTGGGTGACACGGCCCAGGGCATCGGTCTCCGCCACCACACGGTTGAGGGCGTCGTAGGCGAAGGCACTGGTGTTGCCGTTGGCATCCGTGCGGCTGATGAGGTTGCCGCTTGCGTCATAGACCATGCTGCGCTTGCTGCGGCCCGCGATGGTCTGGCTGAGCAGCCGGTTCAGCGCGTCATGGACATAGGTGGTGACGCGGCCCAGCGCATCAGTCTCGCTGGTCTTGTTGCCGTTGCCGTCATGGACGGCAGTGCTGGTGGTGCCGTCGGCAAATTTGGTTGCCGTGCGCTGGTTGAGATGGTTGTAGGTATGGGTGGTCTGCCGGCCGAGCGCGTCGGTTTCCGTGGTGATTGTTGCCCACGCCGTCATAGGCGTAGCCGGTGGTCTTGGGCGGGGTTGCAGGCTCGGTGCGCAGGACCAGGCGGTTGGCGTTCGTCGTAGGCGTAGGTGGTCTTGTCTCCACGCAGATTGGTTTCGCTGGTCTTGTTGCCCAGCAGATCGTAGGTGGTGACGATTGGCGCCCGAGGGCAGGCTCTTGCGCAGCACGCGGCCCATGGCGTCGTACTGGTAGCTGGTGGTGCGGCCTTCTTCGTCGGTTTCGCTGAGCTTGTTGCCCGCCGCATCCCAGGTCTGGATGCGCTGGCCTGCATCGGCCGTGCCTGCGGCCAGCGTGATATGGGTCAGCTGGTCCAGGGTGTTGTATTGCATTCGCTGGTGCGACCTTCGGCATCGACCACGGCGATCTGCCGGCCCCGGTTGTCGTGGCGCACGGGGCGGGGTGTGGTGCCGCCCAGGGCATCAATGACGGCGTTGCGCATGCCGCGTGCGTCGTAGCGCATGGGGGTGACATTGCGCGCACATCGGTGTGGTGCTTTGTCGTCTCCGTTGGCGGCTACGCTGTGGCTGATGGCGGCTGCCATCGGGCATTGCTCGCCGGTCAGGTTGCCGTCGCGCATCGAAGCTGGCTGTGGAGGTCAGTCCACGGCGGTCTGTGAAGCTCAGGCGCTTGTTCTGATGAAGGGCGGCGCGGTCTGAGCCAGCCAGGGTCTGCGAATGTGGAGACGGCCTGGGTGCCGCCGCCACCGCTCACCTGCTTCGCTGGTCTGGTTGCCGTTGGCGTCATAGGTGTAGCTGGTGACGACGCCGTTGGCATCGGTCTTGCTCAGCATGAGCACGTCGTTTCACAGCCCAGGTCATGGACGTGGTGCCCGCTGGGCCGGCAATGGTGAGCGGGTTGCCGTATTTGTTGAAGGCGTAGCGCGTCAGCCTTGCCACGTGGGCGTCGGTGACATCGGTGGCCGGCTCCTCCGGCTTGGCGTTGTAGGCGAAGGCGGTGTGGGCACCATCGGCGGCGGTGACGCCGATGACGGTGGATTCGAACGAAGGAATCTGGGCCATTGCCGAATTGGCGCAGGACGGGACCGGAGTGGTATTTGAACTGCGTGGCCTGGCCCAGCGCGTTGGTGGGGCTGAGCAGCAGGTTGGACATGCCCAGCGGGCCGGTGTGGTCGCTGTAGCTATAGCTCTCGGTGGCCTCCGGCGCGTCGGTGCGGGTGATCTTGACAAGGTTGCCTGCGGCGTCGTACTCGAACGCCAGCCCCATGTCCTCGGGGCCCTGCACTTTTTGCAGGGACGTTGACCGCAGCGCCCCGAGCCCACGAAGGCCCGGGTCTGGTAGAAGAATTGCAGGACTGCCCATAGGCGTTCTGTACCTGCAACAAGGGCGCATCCACGCCGATGTCATAGGTGAGGGTCAGCGCGTTGGCCGTTGGTGTCGGTGATGGGGACTGCAGGGCCCACTGGCGCTTGCCGCCGATGAAGCCGAAGTGATAGCGCGTTCCATCCTTGGAATAGAAGTCGTAGCTGCGGTCGCCGTTGTTGGCGATCAGAGTGCCGTGGTAGCCCTTGGCCGGTGTGTGAGCGAGCCGTTTGCCCTGGGGCAGGAAGCGGATGAAGCCGCCGTCTCCGGCATTGACCAGGATGTCGCCGCAGGCCGTGGTGGACAGGGGAGGCATCGAAGTTGTGCCCCCAGTTCACGCCCAGTACGCCGACACTGCCCGATCCTCCGGAACGAGTAGGACGGGCGCAGCGCCAGCTGCGGCCCGCGTGCGGCCACGCCCATTCCCATGCCAGACAAATTGATTGCGGCGGGATTTTGACATTGACGCCCTGGATGAGGATGTTGCCCACCGGCAGTGCGTCGTTGAGCATCAGTTTGAGATGACCAAACCCTGGTTGGGCTCGACCGATCCATCCTTTTCACTGACGGCCGTGAGGGTGAAGGCATAGCCGTTCCTGGCAGGCAGCAGGGCATCGGGCGCCAGCGTGATGCTGTTGGCGCCCGTGGCAAATGCCTGGCCATCGACCAGGCGCACGGGGTGCCCGTGGGCACGGATTGTCGTCATCGCTGAGGCGGGTGGCCTCCAGCGTGATCCTGGCGTTCTGGCTCAGGATGAAGTTGAGCGCACTGCCCTGAGCGCAGAAGCGGTCATTGGCCAATATCCACGTCGCGCATCAAGCGCAGCACGCGGTCGTAGCTGGTGACGATGCGCTGCCTGAAGGGCAGCTCCATCTTCTCGGAGATGATGTCGTCGTCAATGTAGGCGTCCGGCCTGGTAGGTTTTGGCGATGTCGAAGCGGTTGCCGCGCTCGATCTGATGCATTGCCTTGTTTCTGCCGGCTCTCGGAAGGGCGAACAGCCACAAGCTGACCCGTCCTCGAACACGCGCACCTGAACCGCTGGGGCAACATAGTCGTCAGGCTCCACCTGGAAGCCGACCTGTATGGGGTAGACGTTCAGGCCCGCATCCGACAGATAAAGGCGCCCGGGGTCCCACCATTTGATCGGTATTGGCAGACGTAATCCACGCTGATGGCGGTCCGTACGCCGAATACGGCCCCGCCTGCCGAGGCCATGGTCAATGGCTCGCTCCTCGACACGGGGTTACAGCCCGTCCCCATCACATCAAGGGTGTAAGTTCCCCCCAGATTCCAGAGCAAATCGTTGCTGGCGGGACTGGCACCCGTGATGACATGGCTTTGCCACTCGGCAGCGCCACACTGTGAAAAAATTCACCGCCCGACCACCGGCGGGGACACTTGCAGTGAGGCCGTGGCGCCCACGGTGGGCTCGAAAGTGCGTGTTCCGGTGAAGACACAACGGCCGCTGGAGACCGTACCCGTGCTGGCGCGCTCCTGAAAAAGCGTCAGTCCGAAGGGCCTTGCAAAGCGCTTGCCCGCCACCCGTCGCGGCACTGGGCCGGCCATCCTTGTCCCAGTAGGCCTTTGCCAGACTGAGCAATCTGGGCCATGCCGAACAGCTCGTTTCCACCTGGACCTCGACCGTGGTGGACAGGCCGCCTGCGGATATCTGTACCGGTGACCGGGTGGCATTGGTCGGTCCTGGAGTGATTTCCAGGAACGCCACTCCGTCGGTGTTGGTGTCATGGGGACCATCCGCCGTGGCGGGTACAGGTCTGACAGCAGGGTGCAATTTGCGGAGGGTGCGAGGCCCCGTGCCCGTGACGCGGACGTTGGCCACAGGATTGGCGAATTTGTCCAGGACCTCGACGGAAAAGCTGCTTTGCAAACTGGCCAGTCCAGGCACTGGACTGCCTTGCCCAAGCCGCTTGGTGGTGAGGGTGGCCGCAACGCCCGGAAGCGCCAGCACCCCCGCAAAGGCTGCGGGGGCTTGAGAGTTCCCGCCGCAGAGGCTACGGAGACATCGAAGATGTTCAGGCCAGCCTGCGTGACATGCTTGTCTCCAGGCTTGACCAGGACATAGACCGACGACGCGAGGGTGGACTGGCCAAGCGTGACCGTGGTGCTGGCAATGCCCAATGCGTTCGTCGTGCCGGTCGCCGGGCTGACACTTCCGCCGCCGCGGAACAGCCATGAAGCTGACGCTGGCCCCCTTCACTGGCCGCCCGTCCGCAGGTCACGTACGCGCACGCTCATCGACTTGCCCGCCAGCGACTGACCGACCGTGCCTTCAAGGTCTGTTCCGGCATTGAGCATCTCGACGCTGGCACCCGAAGACGGGTCGTTGTTGGCCGCATCGGTATGGGCGCCTGCCAGGGCATCGGTCAGGAAACTGGAGCGTCCAGGGGCTCTGCACCGTGGCCCCGCCGGCAATGCCGCCCGAGAGGAAGTAGCCACTGGCGCCCCGTGGCTGGATCACTGACGACCCAGCCCATGCCGCGCCATGCGGCATGGGCGATGCTCTGCGCGGGAATCTCGACGCTGTAGCCCGACTGCAGCCAGGAGCGCAGTTCGGCCCGGGTGGCCTGTGCCACCGGCAGCGCGGCCAGCAAACAGGCGCATTGGGCGAGGTGAGCGTGAGCACGGTGGCGTTCTGGGCCCGTTGCCAGGGTAATGAGCTTGTCCGCGGACACGGGACTCGGCGCCGAACTGCGACTGGAAAAAACGCTGTGCTCCAGCGAAGAACCAGCCAGCCCGATGGCCGCCTGCAACCTGCGCGCACCTGCCGCATCGGCGGCTGATGACCTCGGTGGGGTGTGCTGCAGCGTCCATGGTGACGCCCTTCCACTCCAGCGTGTACGGCACACCATTGATGCTGTAGGCGTTCAAGGCATTGCTGACAATGGTCACCGACGGGCCGGGTGCACGCGACGGCGGCGCCGCCCAGCGCAGCGGCGCCTGCCTCGAAGGCGCTCCACTGCGATTCGTAGCGCTGGACGATGCCATCCAGCAGGCGGGCGGCGTCATATTCGCCATCGCGCGCCGAAGGTGTGGGGCTGCGGGCCACGCCGGACTGCCCCACGCCGATGGCGTGATAGGCACCGACAAGGAAGTTCTGCTCCACGGTCTGCGTTGTTCGCCGGTGTCTGGATATCCAGGCGGAACTTGACCTGACTGCCGCCCGCCAGGGGTGTCAGGCCCACCTTGTGCTGGTAGCCGTCCAGGCGCAGTTCCGGGCGCAGTTGATAGAGGTAGACCGGCGCCAGGTCCAGACCGCCTGCCAACAAAATGGCGCGATGGTCGGCAAGCTCTGCCGGGATGTAGTTGATGGTGGCACGCTGGTTGAACAGGTCGGTGTACGGGCAGGCTGATATCCAGGCCGGCCTCACCGGCTCCCGCAGCGTCGTTGAACAGGCGCAGGCGGGCCGTGGATCGAACTGCGCTTGGCAACGCAGAGGATTCCGCCGTGGCGGCCACCACCGTGAACGCCAGGGTGTTGGGCAGCAAGCCCAGTGTTTGAGCCCTGATGGGCGGCAGGCGCCACGGCGGCCTCGTAGCTGAAGGATTTGAGTTGCAGTGCCGCATCGACGCGCTCGCGCATGAAGGTGCCGAAGTCCACCGCCTGCACCTTGGAGCGGTACTGGCTGGCAAGCTCCTGGAGATCCAGGCCCAGACCTGCCAGGCCCGCGCTGGCGGATTTGGGCTGCAGGGTCTTGTGGAACACATCCAGCGGCAACCAGGTCTTGCCGGAGGCATCGAGCACGATGCCGCGATAGTTGGTGTAGGGGACCTGCACGGCCACCCAGGTGTGATCGATGCGAACCATTGCAACGCGCCCACCCTGCACAACGGGGCGAGTAGGCAATGCGGCCTTAGCCAGCATTTCGGGCACCTGGCCGGGATCGCTAAGGCCAGCAGCGCTGGCAATGCCGTCCACGCGATCTCCGCCACGCCCTGCACGTAGCGGGCTGGTGCGCCCGCAGCACGCAGCAGAGCGATGAGCAGCGAGGCACTGGTCCACTGCATTGCCCGCGCCCGTACGCAAGGTGCCCAGGGCGCCCTTGATGCTGCCGGCATACCACTCGCTGCGGATGCCGTTGCGCACGTACTCGTAGATGCGCACATAGTCGTAGCCGAAGTTCCTTGGCCTTGGCGAGTATTTCCTCGCTCAGCGGTGCTTCCGGTGCATCGGCTACGTCCTCGGCGTGGCGGAAACCTCCTGCCCGCCTCGTAGTGGGCAGGATGGCCGGGGCGTTCACCGGCGCACGCACAGCCAGGCCCCAGCGGCCGTACGGGCAGCATCGCGGCGCGAAGTACCGGAGCATTGACTTGGGCGTGGCTGGTCGCCTGAAGCGCCTCGCGCAGCGCCCCCATGGCCTGTGCCTTTGCTGCCTGTCGCCATCCAGCCCTGGCATGGCGGCGGGCCAGTTTCTCTGTCAGCAGTTGGTTCGATCTGCGTCTGCACGGAAGCACGGCGCGCTTTCAAAGGCTGCGGGCAGCGGACGATCGGATCGGCAAGCGGCCCTTGAGATCCAAGCTGTCTTCCTGAGCCAGCATGGCAATCGCACGAACGCGCTCATGGGCCTGCCGGATGCGGGCCACATCCCCGGTGGCCACGGCTTCGGCCATGGCCTCAAAGGCCTGGGCCAGTTGCTTGCCCGTGGTGTTGCGCGCGGCAATGCCGCCGCCTGACCGGTTGTCCACGCTGCGCAGCAGGGCCGAGGCATCGCGGCCTGCCGAGATGGCGTTGATCCGTCCTCCTGCGTCACGGGCGCAGGGGTCGATGGCTCCGCAGCGCCGGGCCGGCGCGCTCTCGGGAACAAAGTGGCCAGAGCCATGACGACACACAGGTGGCGCAGCCAGGCCGAGGTGCTTGACACGGGTATGCAGAAGGAAGCTGAAGACATCATTTTTTTCGTGTTTTTCCGAGAGCGCGAGGGCAACGAATGCCATGGCCAGGCACATCAGTACCAGCATGGCCCAGGTCCGAGGGCCAAGCAGGCACTGCAACAGGCTCCTGCACTGCGGTGCCGAGGACCGTGAAAACGACGGACCGCTGTGCCTGGTTGCCTGCACGGTCGCGGGCGGTGATCTGCAGCACATGGGAGCCCGGACGGCCCACGCGCTGGCCCTAGGGGTTGAACGGCTGCCCGTCCAGGGTGCTGGCAAACGCTTTCCAGGTGCGCGTCCACGACCTTGAACGAGATGGCTGGCCGGCGGGATAGCGGCCGCCATCGGCCACGCTGAGTTGCTCGATGGCAGGCGGCGTGTTGTCCACCGTCACCGTGCGGACCACGTCGGGATGGCTGACGCCCTGGCTGTCGACAGCACGCACGCGCAACAGGACAGGGCCATCGGCCAGTTGGGCAAGAACCGTCTCATGGGCACCACCGCCACGCGATGCCATTGCGGTGTAGAAGCATCAGCAGCATATGGCCATCTCCAGGCGGCTGATATTCGCGGCAGGCACAACCCTGGCCAGCACAGGCACGCCGGATCGGACCACGGCATTGGCCGCTGGCGCCAGTGATGGTGACAGCAGGCGTGCCCCCACTGCCTGCAGTCACCTGGAATCTGACCGTCACGACGGTTTCATTCCCCGCGATATCGCGCGCTGCAGCGGTCAGGACATAGGTGCCGGGCGTGCCGACGGGGGCTGCCGGATACGTAGGGCCTGCCCATTGAGCATGATGGAGCTGCTGGCCAGATGGGTATCGCTGATCGCGATAGCGGCGCTGGCGGAGCCGGTATACCGGCCGTCTTCAGCCACGCCCTTGACAACCACCTGGGGCGCCGTGTTGTCCACGGTGAAGCGCTTCGGACCTTGCACGTACCGAGACGGTGCCGGCGTTGTCGGTGGCACGCACCGATGCGGCGTGTGCGCCATCGGGCAGGTCGCCCACGTCCAGTGTGTGCTTGCCGGTGGTGGGCGACAGGGCCAGGCTGCTCCACTGCGGGGTGAAAGGGCTGTCCATCGAGCCTGTGCTCTACCGAAGCCACGCCGGAGCCGCTGTCCGTGGCCGCAACGCTCAGTATCGCCGCACGGCGCACATGCGCACCCTCGGCCGGCTGATCGATGAAGACGGCAGGCGGCGTGGTGTCAGCCACGGGCAGGCGGATGGAGAACTGCAGCGAGGCCGTGGCGCCGTTGCCCGCCTTGTCCACGGCCTCGACACTCAGGGTGAGTCGCCATTGGCGGCCACAGGCGTGCCGCTGCATAGGCAGAACCGTTGAGGGTGATGGAGCTGCCCAGCAGTGCCAGATCGGTGATGCCGATCACAGGCTCGTCACCGCCGCAGCGTACTGCCCTGCGGCGACTCCGGAGATGGTAGATCACGGGAGGCGTGTTGTCCACGGTGAAGCTGCGTGGCATCGGTGGCGGCTCTACGTTGCCCTGCGTATCCCGGGCGCGAACGACGACGCTGTGAACACCATCGGCAGCGCGTCCAGCGAGGCCGCATACAGGTTGGCATCGCTCTGGCTGGTGTCGACGGCCAGGGGCACGAAGGCTCCGCCGTCGATGCTGAACTGCGCCTCTGCCACAGCGGATTCGGCGTCCACGATGCGGGCGGTCAGGCCGGTGGTGGCGCGGCGCAGGTAGCACCGGCCAGCGGTGTCCTGATGTCGATCACAGGTTGCCGTGGTGTCAACGGTAGTGGACTGAATGCTGAAGCGCACCGTCCGGCTGGCGGTGTTGCCCGCCAGGTCGATGGCATCCACCTGGAGCACGTGGGAGCCCGTGTCGCTGATGCGCGTGCCCGATGCAAAGGTCGAACCATCGAGTCGGATCTGCGCCACGGACAGATTCGGATCTGTCACCACGATGGTGGGGCGTTCACGGGGTTCGCGTACACGTTTTTCGGCGACACCTGAGATGGCGATCACCGGAGGCTGGCTGTCCAGCACAAAGCTGCGCTGCACGGGCTGCGATACGTTGCGGAATGGTCGGTGGACGCGCTGCGAGCTGATGCGTGCCGTCGGCCAGGGACGGCATACCCCCACATAGCTGGAGCTGACCGGGTCCGACAGGGTGGTTGCCTGCCAGTTGCCGCCATTGACCTGGAGCTCGACCGTGCGCACACCAGACAGGAGGTCCGTTGCCGCGACCTGCACCGATTGCGCCGCGCGCAGATGGGCGCCCTGCACAGGCTGCCTGATCAGGACCGTCGGGTGGATCGAGTTCGAACACCGCCACTTCACGCTGCCTGAGCAAATGCGGCTGCGTGCGCTGGCAAGGGACATCCGCCCCCGCTCCAGGCGCAGGTGCCAACGAGGTGCGCAACTGGATCCACAGCGCGCCGATAGGCATGCCCTGCGCGGAAAAGCTGAAAGCCGAGCGCGTTTCGGCACCACGCGCCAAGAGGCAACGCCGTGCGACGACGCGCGCAAGCACCGTGTTCGAGCGGGGGCTCCAGCACAACCACCTCGTACTGCAGGTCGCCCAGATCGGTCTGCCCGCTGTTGGTCAGGATGGCCGTGCCGGCAATGCTGCCCGTGTACGGCAGCCTGTCACGGTCCAGCACGATGTTGCCAGTCAGCGAGGCCACCGGATGGGTGACCGCCACGATGTCGAATGTGGTGTTGCTGCGCGGCGCGACTTCCCTCCCCTCGAACACGAACCCACAGATCGGCCGTGTAGGCGCCTTGGGCAAGGCCGGCCGTATCCAGCGTACTGGCCATCTGGGTGACCGCGACAAGACCGACTTCGTCCGAGGTCTCCAACACGGCCCTTGCCAGCAGGGTCGAGCACGCGGACGAAGGACTGCGCCTTGCCAAGGGTCGGGGAGGAACCCGCAGGATCGACCTGCGCCACGATGCGCGCCCACGGTGCCGGGCGTATAGGTGACGCTGTGTCACTGCGGACTTTGGCCTCGATCCGAACATGGGGCTTGACCAAGAAAGGCGCTGTTGCCTGGGCCAGCACGTACCGGGCCCATCCATCCAGGATGCGCGCACCTTGTACGGGCCGTCGAAAGATGGCTGGAACGCTCCAGTTGAAGTCCACGCTCCGGCCTTGTCCGTAAGGCAGCAGGGACTGGGCTTGCGCCGGCAGCGTGGCAACGGCATGCCCCTGGGCGTCTTCGATGCCCAGCTGAAGTTGTCCCGAGATGTCCGCACCAGCTCGTTGAAGAGTGTGACGCTGCCGTTCAGCACAGCCCCCACGGAATAGGCAGGACTGAAGACACCCACCGCTTACGGTACTGCGGCAGGTCGCACCCACGACGCGCACTGGCAGCACCAGCACGTTGTTGTCCTCGGAGACTTCCTGCACCTCGTCATCAGCGTCAACCGCGATGCTCAGCGACCAATTGCCTGCCGTATCGAAAATGGCATCGGCTCGCAATATCTGGCTGCCGCCCGCCGCCATGGCCGTGGTGCGAGTGTTCAGCAGTTCGACACGCGTTCCGCAGGCGAGGTGGCCAGCATGCGCACACGGGCGCCTGGGGCGTCGGCGATGCCCACGTTGTTCACCACCACAGTGACACGGCTTGCCTCGCCAGCCCGGGGGATCTGGGGCAGTATTCGTGACATCGGCGCCCTGCACGGAAAAAATCGGGCAAGGCGGACGCCTGGGCGTCATATGTCACGCTGATGGCAGCGGACTGCGCTCCGGCATTTCCCTCAAGGTCCGTAGCCTGCGCGACCCAGCAGATTTCTGCCGGCTCGCAGTGCGATGGGCGGGAACAGGGCCGTTCCAGGCAATGCCAGGATGTGACGCCATCCGAGTCCGTGACGAACAGCAGCCCCGAGCGGGCCCACGCCCATGCTTTCGGGATGGATGCCCATGTCGATGGACGCGCGGTGCCGCACCGGCGGCGTCCACGATATGAAGCTGAGTGCCACGCACAAAGGCAAGCACATCGGTGGGAGACAAGGAGAAGTGGTCCACACCCTCTTCATGGGCCGTCACCACGACAGGCGCCGCCTGGCCCACTACTGCTGGAGATGCACCTGGTAGGCCTGCGCATCGCCTTGCCTGGCAAGGAAATAGACAGACTGCCCATCCGACGACCCATTGCAGCGGCTCGTAGTCGTCTGCTCCCGGCTGGGACTGCGCAAGGACATGCCCGTCCCGGCAGTGACAGCAGGACGAGTTGCCCGCCATCGACGGCCGCCACATTGCTGCCCGTCGGGAGCAATCGCGAAGTTGCTGAACCATCGGGATGCACGCGCCACGGTACGGCTGGCTCACAGCGCCCATCGGCACCTCCACCAGTTCTCGACCATCCGTTCGTCATACCAAGCCAGCGCTTGCCATCAGGATGCCAGTCCAGCATGCGGACAGAGCCATCCAGCCCTGGGTCCGAAACACTTGCCATCAGCCACTTGCACAAGATGGACCGTGCCGCCAGCGCCCTGTACAAGCAACTGGAGGCATCAGGTGACCACACGGGGATGCCTCCCATGCCAACGCCCGGCAACTTGTACAGGGTGGCTGGTGTTGCACTGCCATCAAGCAATGGCTGTACATGGAAGATGCTCAGTCCGTCGAAGGATGTCTTTGCCACAAGGTCCGCACTGGAAGCCAGCGCCCATGGGACTGCGGGCGATCGAACACCCGTGTCTTGCGCAGGACTGCGAGGGCACTGGCCGATGCCAGGACGACACCATCGCGGCTCAGTTGCACCCTTGCCCCAGGCTCGCTGAAGACCACGCACGGCCGTCGTGCTCGACTGCGACACCACAAGAGATGGGCGCTGACGGGTCGGTGGGATGAAAGATCAGGGGAGGCAGAAGGCCCCATGCGATCAAGCGCCACGCCATTCCACTTCGCTTGGAAGAATCCCCCTCGTTGCCAGCCGCATCCCGCGATCGGACCACGTAGTAGTACCGCACTCCGTTGACCACCTCATGGTCGGATAGGCCAGGGTCCGGGCATCCGTCCTGGCGATCGCGCTGTAGGGTCCTCCCGCTACAGCGGCGCGGTACAGCACATAGGATGCCGGTGCCGCCCGCAGGCGCTGGCGCCTGCCAGGACAGCCGCAGTTCAGCACCGGCAGGCAGGCGCCACCAGCGCAAGTTGCAGGGGTGCGCCTGGACGCACGGAAGCAAATCTGCGCACACGGCCTCATTGGACAGATCGCCCACATTGCCGACGACATCCACCGGACGCACGGCATAGGCATAGGAGCCATTGGCCAGAGGGCCATCCACATGCAACCTTGGCTTGGTGGCGGCCACAGTGGCAATCACCCACGCCGTCGCGCAGCACCTCATAGGACGGGCCAGGTCAATCCCGCGGCGCTTTCGGTCCAGCCCACCGTGGCCATGGCCCCGTCCACTTCGACACGGGCTTGCACGGGAGGCGGTGGCGTGACGTCGCCCGATACCTGCAGGGCTGGCGTTGGCCGCCATCCCCAGCAGGCCCAGCTGGCTCAATGCCTGCACGGAAACCGTTGTGGCGACCGCCTGGCACCGCGACATCGGCCTCGGTGCCGCCCAGCACGGCCAGCGACCTGCCTCGCACCTCGCCGACCCGCCGCGCCGCAACGCCATCGGCAGCCGCACCCAGAGATATGCGAATTGCGCTCCGTGAGATAGGGCGGATCCAGCACGAGCTGCAGACTCTTCTCTTGATTGGTGTTGTCCTGTTTGAGCGGCACCCAGACAAATCCATCCCAGGCCTCGACGGCATAGCTGGCCGGAGGCGCCATGTAGGTACTCCACACAATGGACAGCTCGTGCACAAGCTCCTTGCGTGTGCAGCCGTAAAGCTCAATCCAGGGTGCCGGGTCTTGCTCGTCGGGCAGCCAGGCCGTGTCGTCATTGCCATCGATGGCCCGGCCGGCCCGGGCGTAGCTGCCTTCCTCGGGTACTGGCCACAGCGGCAACGATAATCAAACCGGCCTGGGATCGGGCTTGCCGTCCACACGAACCACAAGCCCGTCACGTCAGCGCTGCTGCTGGCGGACCAGGTGGCGCGCAGCACGCCGCCGGACGCCACGGCCTGCAACTGTCCGGGGGCTGCCGGCAGTTTTTCTCCTCGCGCCACACGCACCTGGCCAGCCCGGCTGCGATTGCCGGCTTCGTCGGTCTGGCGCGCCGTGATGATGTTGGCGCCATGGCCAATGACACGGCATCCGCCTGGAATGCGCCCCCGGCATCGGGAGAAAGAGACAGCGTCGCGGGTGTGTGCCGGTCTCCGGCATGCTTGTCACCGCGACGGCGCGCACGGCATCAGGTCCTGGCCCCGCAGAGGGGTCGCCGCCAATGCCAGGGGGGTGTATGGCTGCTTGAGCGCGGTCGGTATAGACCCAGGCCTTCGCTTCGGACGAGGGATCGGACTCGTTGTCGTCCTGATCCACGGCCAACACCTGGTAGCCATGGCGGCCATCGGGTCGGCCTGCGTCCACCAGCTGCGTGGCTACGACGGGAGCGGTCGTCACACGGGTGACGTCCACCTACCGCATCGATGCGCTGGACATGGTAGCCCCCGCACGCTGCTGCTCGGGCTGGCTGTCCAGTGCAAGGACACATCGCCACCATCCACTTGCGCGATGAGGTCGGTGGACGTGGCATGGGTCTTATGCAGATTCTTGCGGACCACGCTGATGCTGCAGGCGCGGGATCGGTGCGGCCGCCAAGGTCCGTGGCCACGGCACGCAACTGGTAGCGGCCAGGCTTCAGCGCCTTGGTGTCCCAGTTCAGGCTGTAGGGGGCCTTGGTGTCTGGAGGTGCAATCAATGTCCAGCTGGCATCGGCGTCGGCCTTGTACTCGAACCGCACGGAGGCGATGTCCGAATCCGGGCTTTCTGCGCGCACATAGGTCACGCCATCGACGTCTTGCGCCATTGAAGGCTGAACGATGACTGCCTTGGGCGGCCGGTTGTCCCACCGTCACGCTGGCCGCGATCGGAGCGGCTGCTCAGGTTGTCCGCCTTGTTCGGCTGCCACCACGGTGTAGACGAAGGTGCCGTCAGGCTAAGGCCTTGTCCAGATGAGCTTGTTCCATTGATCAGACTAGGGGCGGATGGGAGGCGTTGTCGCCAGGGTCGGACTGATTAACCCAGCTGCCCGTTGCGGTACAGCAGGTAGCCGGCAAAGATCGGGCTCCGTGCTGGCCGTCCCAGGTCAGGCTTACAATCCTTGCGTGCGGACAGCTGCGCGCGCAGCCCCAAGGGCTTGGCCGGCGGCAGGTTGTCCACGAGCACCCGCACCTGGGCGCTTGACAGGACCGCCTTCGGTGTCCTGGGCCTCGAGCCGGATGGTGTAGACGGAGCCCTCCGGCAAACCGGCAGTGGGCCAGGTAGCCAGCACATCGCCTTGCACCGGCAGTGCGGAGGTGCGCAGTACTTTCCATTCCTTGGGCGAGATCCCTTCCCCGATCGAGACCCGGTAGGCCAGGAAATTGGTCAGCGCATAGGCGCTGCCTTCGATGGAAAGCAGGCCACCCCACCGCCGATTCGTTCGCAGGCTTGCTGATGTGCGCCAAGGGGCCCCCGAAGCCTTGATACGGACCTGGAAGACATTGGAGTGCGTGCTTTCAACGCCGCTGCGGGAAAGCGCGGTCACGGTGTAGGCATGGTCTCCGTCGATCAGGCCGGCATCCAGATACTCGGTGCCCGTCCAGGGTTGCTCATTGAGCTTCTGGCCGTTGCGATAGATGCGGTAGCCCACGATGCGCGCCACAATCGTTGTTCGGCAGCCAGCCCAGACGGACATCGCTGCGCTGCTCGCGCCGCCCCGACAATATCGGCGGCCGGGGCGGCAGGCATCAATCTGCAGCGGCACATCGAACCTGGAGGCATTGCCGGCCTTGTCCAGCACCGTCCGACGCAAAGTGGCCGGTCCATCGGGCGGCAGGCCCACCATCTGGCGAGTTCCCCATTGACCACATTGGCCGTCCCGCGGCCTATGACTGTAAGAGCGTCCAGCGTCTCGCCAACACCGCTGCCCAGCTCCAGCGTCCACGAGTCCATATGCTCATCGCTGGCCGTACCCACCACCGCACCATCGTGCCGATGGCGGCATGGGCCACGGCGCGGTGATCTGCGCCACAGGCGGCGTTTGGTCGACATTGATTACTGACGGTGGCCTGGCCCACATTGCCGGCCTTGTCGGTGCCTACCAGGCTGCATGCTGTAGCGGCCGTCCTGCAGGGCCGCACCATCGAAGGCCAGGGACAGGGGCTGCCGGCGAGGACACGACGGGCACCGCTTGAACGGCGTGTCCATTGATCATCAGTTGCGCACTCGCCAGATTGTGGTCGGCACACCAGGCCGGCCACCATCTGCCGGCCGCACCCGGCTGACAAAGGTGCCGGTGCCGGACTGGAAAACGAGACCTCGGGGAGCTTCGAGTCCAGCTCGAATTCTGCAGACTGGTAGCTGGAGGCATTCTCTGCCTCGTCGCTGGCGATGACCTTGAGGCGATAGCGGGCGTCATCCAGGCCCAGTTTGCTGAAGGCTGCCCAGCGCAGACTTGACCAGGACCTCAGACCCTCGGCCATCAATGCCCCGCTTGGTCGATGGCAGCGGGCCCTCGACGAAGATCTGATAGTCACGCAGCATCCTGTCGGACACGGAGCCCACAAGGTACCAGCATTTCCAGGCATGAATTCGCCCAGTACCGAATCCAGCGTGAACAGCGGAGCTGGCGTGGCGTCCAGCAGCACCGCACTTTCCTCCTTCTGGACGTTGGTCTGGTCGCGCGGGAAGTGGCCGGATTCCACCGTGTACTCCGCGCTCGGGAGCGGGTGCGAGCGCGTCATTGAGACCATCCAGATCACCCGGTTTCGCCGGGAGATGCCAGGGACTGGGACACCAGACGGCGCACGACCAAAGCACCTCGCCGGATTGTCAGATCGACAAACGCCGGCTGCAGCACGTCATAGGTCACGCGCACGCTATCCAGCCGGCCATCTCCATTGGGGGAGAAAGTGCTGGGTGTCACTGCGAACTTGCGGATCAGTGCCACGGGGGCCTTGAGCCTCAGGTCTCGGGTGAGTTCAGAGTCAGTTCCGCCCGGTCGAAAGCCCGCAGGCCGCCAGCGTGACCACGCCCTCCAGCGAACTGGCATCCAGCGCTGCGAGCTTGCGCAGATCGACTCCCGAGGTCTGCGAGGCCAGCGCGGTCCACACGTCGCCCTGGCTGTAGTCCAGGAAACTCCATGCTGCAGGTTCTTGTCCGTGGCACTGCCGACAATGTCCAGGAACGACTGCGTGACCTCCCCGGCCAATGGCTTGTCCAGCAGCAGCGCGGGCGCTGTCCTGTCCACCTCGACTGCAGGCTGCGGCGCACCGATTCAATTCGTTGTCGGGATTCGGTGCTTTCAGGTTGCCACAGCCATCCACGTAAGTGACGTCGAAGGTGTAGTAGCCATCTTCCACGTACTGGCCCGCATCGTTGCGCCCATCCCAGACAATGTCACGGGCACCGGCGGACACCGACAGCCTGTTGGTCAGGTGCCGTACCAGCCCGCCCTCCCCACGGGCACCAGCTTGCCCCTGCACCACACGGCGCACCACGACAGTCACAGCCATGGGCTCCAGAGGCTGGATGGTCAGGATCATCGAATCGATGAGTGCTGGCCGTATGCCTGGCGCAAACAGCCGCTTGTCCACGGATGCCGGACCGGCCTCCAGCGTTCCGTCCAGATAGAACCTGACCTGCCGGCAAGACTGTGCGCCAGACCATGTCAAAGACCGTCACTAGAAATCGGCTTGTGTCACCTGACCGGAAATATTCACGATCGGCCCCAGTGCGCCGGCGAGGCGCTTGCCGCTCATGTATGGACGCGATTTCTTGGATGAAGTGGCAAATTCCTGCGAGACATACGGCATTTTTGCCCCCTCCCCTTTCCAATCACGGGGTCCGGCCCATAAATGCTGGGCAATGCTCCGTCAACAGGCTGCCAGGGTGCATTTTCATCATCACCAGGCGGAACAAGTCCTGCAGGTAGTCAAAACCGGCGGCATCATCGATTTCCACTTGGGGCCGCAGGGCGTTGACTATCTTGTCTTCCCTGTCCGGGCCGGCCTGGGTGCAATTCAGGAACCGCGCAGACACGCTGGTTTTCCTGCGGATAGGTAATGCGCAATGCAGCGGGAGAGTGGTCACGGGGGCTCTGAACGAACCAGACCGTTTCACACCATCGCGGTCCGTCGTGATTCCCGTAAAGACCGCCGGACCCCCCGGCAGGCCGCCCGTGGTCAAAGGTGAATTCATAGTCCTGGTACCGTGGGATTGACCACATTGAAAACCAGTCGCCGCCCCGCCATTGGGAACTTCGGCAAAGACCTCCAGTGACAGCAGCGGGGTCATGACAATTCCGCCGGAACTGGTCTTACAACACCATGCAGCTGGTGCGAGGCATCAGCCTCGCAGGAGGAGGCGAAATTCGGTTGATCTGGAAGTCGACACCACCACATTCTGGATGCGGTCTTCCTATCTGCATCGTGCTGCCATTGTCAAAGGTGACAAGCGCCCGACCCTATAAACAGTACAGGGACAGGTAACGGCGCTTTGCTGGAATCCAAAGATGGTATCGGGCCGGAACAATGGAGTTTAGTTCCTGCAGCAGGATGCGCCGCTCGATGGCGTGATAGGCGTCAGTCGGGCTGGAGACAAAGACCGCAGCCTTTGGCCGCCCGGCTTGTTGTCAGATCGACAATCCCCCCCAGCATGTTCTCATCCAGGCCGGTGGCCTTGATTGAAAGCTTGTTGCCGGATTTCGTAACGATCTCATTCGTGATGTAATGCGCCCCCGCTTTTTCGGTGAGTTTCAGACGCATGCTCATCCCGTTGTCCACAGCGATGCTGGAGTTGTAAAACCTACAAGACCATAATTCTGAGGAATGGGCCCGTCAGACTCGAAGGACGAGCGTTCTTGCATCAGTATCGGATTGACTTGGTTTCCGGGCCCCGCGTCTCCACCAGCACATTCTGACCATCCTATATGGGATACACCTGCAGTGGGGCTGCTCAAGCCACTCTCCCTTTTGCGCGATCTGTACCTCATTTGAACTGCAAAGACACACGACACCACCGGATCATCAGTGTTTCCGCAAAAATCAGTGCAATGCCCGAAGCAGGACCCGCAACGTCAACTCCCGCTCGCCAAAACATTGGTCCGTGGATATTCGGGGGCGCAGGCACCTCCCCCTCCTGCAAATCCCTGGCAAGAATCTGTCCGGCCAGAATCAACCGCAATTTCCTCGCTGGGCAGGCGCAAACTGCGCAACCGCTACGATTGCCAGCCAGATCGGCGACAGTCAGCCGAAAACGCTTTCCTACCTATTCCGCCAGCGACAGAAGGTGCACATAGCGTTGCTTCTTGTGCTTATCGCGCCCAATACATAGGGACTCCAGCGTCCGGGATTGATGCTATCACTCACCTCAACTGCACGAGTCAGAAAATAGGCGTCAGTATACGTCCCAACTCAATTGCGTCCTCCGGCAGCGGCTTCCAAGACAGTCAGAGACGGTGTCTCGTTCTTCAATTCATTGATGACAGGTGCCGAGTTGTCCAGATGGACAAAGAAATCAAAGCCCACCACGTGGATTCTGTATTCGCCATCCACCACGATCTGCCCGTTGTCGTTGCGGCCATCCCAGACAATGGATGCATCCACATTGCGAGCCGGATGGTTGCGTGAAAACGTCCGAACCAGGCCACCCTGTCGATTGAAGACAATGAACTCCAGGTTCACGGGCTCCAGGACCCGGTAGCTGAGACTCATCAGTCCCTTGGTGCCATCGCCATTGGGTCGAGAAATGGGACGGCTCGCGCACCACATTGGTAATCGGCGGACCTGACCTGGGCAATGGCATACACGGCGCTAGCTTCTGTCGGCGGTTGCCGGCACGGTCCTCCGCCATCAGCCGCACGGTATTAGCGGCCACGCCTTGGGCGAAACCACATGGCGAGATCCTTGTCCCACAGAGGCGTGGAGCTGGGCGGGGCGATGGGATGCCAAGTCTCAGGCGCATCATCGCTGGCATAGTCAAGCAATAGCGAGCGAAGTTCCTGTCCGCCACGCCCCGTGCACCTTGACAGACACACCATCGGCGCGCCGCGACAAAACGAGGGGGGTTCGGTCTGCAGGATTGGCAAGGGTACGGAAAACATAGGTGTCCCGCGGCTGGCGATCACCCAAAGGGAACACCACGAGGACAACTGCCCCGGGTTGTCCCAAGCTTCGTACTGTATCCCGCGGCCATATTCGATGAATCGGCTCACGCCACTGCGGTCGAGTCCCTCATATCCAGGTGGACGAAGGGCGGGCTTCGCCGAAAGCCCAGGGAGGAAACCGCATGGGGGCTTCGCAGATCGATCAGGCGGTAACGGGGAGCGTCCTGGCCGCTTTGCGCACGCACGACGGGCCCCAACTGGCGGTGACTGGTACAACACTTCGAGACCCGCCGATGTCACCCCCCCATGCTCACGCTGGCAAGCACTTCATGGCGACCCGGTACAGCCACCAATGCACGATCAGCGAGCCCGGGCGGCCATTGGCCGTGTCAAAGGTTTCGACGAACGGCGGGGATATCGGTCACGCGGCCGGACACGATTTCAATGCGGCGGATCGTGATGGCACAGCGCCTTGAAGCGCCATCTCCGAGACAGTGCAGTCGGCGCGACGGGAAGGTAGAGCTCTGCAGAATCCTCGGACCATGCCATCCTGCCCAACCTCGTTTTCCAGGCTGACCTGACGCAATTCGTTGCCGTCGGCATTCAGCACCAGCAGTTCGGTCTGCGTCTGGCCCACCACCAGGCGCCCATCGGGCGACCAATAGTATCGGTGGTCATTCGGCAATGCCCTCAACATGGCCGTTCACCAGGCCCCCCCCCCGTTGACCAAACAGACGTGCCGATAGCGACTGGCCTCGGCAAGCAATCGTGTCCCAAGTCGGGGCGAAAGTCGTACGTCGTAAACAGATTCCGCCCCCAGTGCACGCACGGCTCCCGTGCCGATGTGGATTGCGCCCAGGTTGCCGTTCGCCCAATGGACGAACACCTCGCGCCGTCATGGGCCAGACTGATCAGGGAGGCAGAGCCTTGGTGGAATGAAATTTGTTTGCGCCCCTCCCCCTCCCCGCCGGACGCAAACAAATGATCCAAGTCCGAGTTGTAAGCCACAAGGCGCGTACCTTGCTCGTCGCGACAAAGGAGCGCCCACCCGGAGGGAACGCTGGAAAAACATCGCCCGGCCGGGATAGGCCACCAAGCACACAGGTGCATTCCCGGCCCCAGTCGTCCTGGCGGTAAATGCCGGCAGGCAGGTCGATGGCGTCATCCTGCGCGGTGGGCACATTCAGATAGAAACCGCAGCCTTCGCGTATCGACTCCACGGGTACATTTCTGGGCAGGGAGCAGGTCAGGCCGGCGTTGAATGCCCAACGGTGTCCCCATGGCCGAAAGCAGGGAACTTCGGTGGTGTCGATTTCGACCGTGGCGCCTCCAGGGACCAGGCCGTCTGCATTGCGCACCCCAATTCGTATCGACCATCCGTACCAGCCAGCCCTCATCGTCGAGCCCATCCCAGGACCATGCACCCGAGGCTGCAGTGCCGGCCGGTCGGCCAGTGCGTAACAACCGGGACTGTTCGTCCGATACCTGGGTGGTCACGGGCATAGCCTATGGCTGGCGGTAGCTGAACACCGTGCTGTCCTTGACGCCATCCCCATTGGGCGAGATGAACAGCCTCCGACAACTGAGCATAAGTCGCCAAACCTGGGTGGCCAGAGAAATGGTCGCCGTATTGTTGTCCTTCACACGTTCCTTGATGGCCGCGTCGGAGTTCACCGACCACCGTGATCGAGGCCAGGCCCGCATCGGCCGGGGCGCTCGAAGGAGAAATGCACCCGTGGCGCCAGCCTTTACCGGCCAATGTGGGCACGGTCACATCGGGTGCCAGCCGGATACCTGCGACAGGGCTTCCGTTGAAGGCACTCACTACCAGATTCGGGCGCCCTGGTCGCCCAGATGGCGACCGTGACGGCAAAGGGTGGCGGCCTCGCCCGGCTTGGGCAATGGCGGCGCCAGGCTCAACGCGCCCTGCGAACCGCAAAGTCCGGCAGCGTCAACACCTTCAGCGACGCGAAGGCCACGTTGTCTTCGAGCGTGATCTCCTCGGGCTGCAAGCGCTTCGGAAAAAAAAAAATCCGACCACGGCCAAAAATCAGGCGTTTCGTGGCCGTGGGGGACTTCCCAGTTCACGAGTCGCCGTTGGTGCTGGCAGGCACCGGCAGCAAGAGATGCCACCAGCGCCTGTGGCGCCGACGTATCTAGAAATACCTCCACGCGGCTGGATCTGCCGTCGAAAAACCTCCACGTCAAAATCCGGAGGCATCCACGTCGCCCACGTTGCGCACCAGCGCATTGAGCGCCATGACCGAGCACCTTCCAGCGCTAGGGCTCGGCGAAAACGCCAGGTCCCTGTAGCGGGGGGGACGCCAGATTCAGGCCGGCCTTCGCGGCCACCTTGAAGTCCAGCTCTGCGGTGTTGATCCGAGGCATCGCTGTCGCGCTCTTCTTCTCCGGAATCCATTTCGTCGATGAACCCGGCTGTAGTCGCCGCCCGGAACCCTGCGCGCCAGGTGGGATCTGCTGCTCACGGCGCTGCCTAGCGGCGATCTGCACCACATTGGTCATCAGCGTCCGTGGTGCCTGCACCGGACCTGATGCTGTAGCGCACATTCGAAGGACGCCGAGTCCAGCGTGCCGGCATTGCGCAGGCGCACGGCAAACATGGCGTCTGCGCCGGGCGTGGTGCGACCGGGTTCAGCGAGATGTCCGCCTTGCTCACGGCGAGCGAGACGACGCCGCCTGCCCGTCCTGACCGTGGCGGAACCTGCTGTTGTTGGCGCGCGAAGGCTTCCTTGAGCAGGCCCATCGGGGTCCATGTCTTCCACGGTATAGACCGTGGTGCCGGGCTCGGACAGCGTGGGTTTGAACTGCAGTGCCGTCGTGGCGCGTGCGGCCAGATCGAAAGTGGTTTCGGCAACACGCACGCGGGTGGCCCCGGTACCGCTCCACAGCACGGCCTTGGCCTGTCTCACGGGGGGGGCGGCCATGCCGGCGTTGCTGACCAGCGATCGATCTGGATCGTAGCGGCAGGGTGGTCACCGTCGAAGGAGTGGCCAGCACATCGCCATCTCACCCGCAGCAGGGTCTGCGAGTGGGTTGGCGCTTTCCACCATCAGCTGCAAGGAGGTGATGTTGTCCTGCCGGCTCAGGTCGGCGGTCAGCTGCTCGAAATCCACGACAGCGAAGACTGTGCGCGGTCACGGCACGCGATGTCTGTGTTCCAGGTGGCTTGCACAGTGGTGCCATTCTCCACCGACCAGGGCCGCAATGGGGTCCATGGGTGCGCTGATGGCCACACCGCCTGCGGCGGGGTCGCCATCAAAGAAGCGCACCGTGCTGGCCTGGGACTGCAGGGAGCCCGCGTTGACGACCCTGGCGGACAGGGTGACCCGCTGTCCATCGAAAATCGGCAGCGGAGAAGCCTTGCAGGTTTCCGATCGCCAGGTTGGCGGTGGCCGCGCTGCGTCTTCAGCATTTGGCTCAGTGCCAGCACGGTGTTGTAGACGCTGCCCTGCCAGCTTCCATCCATCGCTTGGTTCTCGGCACGAAGCGCTGCGCTGCGGACAGGGACGATCTCCGTAGCCGAAGCCGCGGCGCCCATGGCCATGGACGGATGGGCCGGTCGTGAATGGAGCTGGCGCCGTCGCCAAAGCCGCCGTCGGCGTTTCTGGCCGGCTTTGAGAAAAGGACGGACCTTGGCGCTGACGGCTGGGCATTGGCCAGGGCCGGCCAGGGCCTTGAGCGCTGCGCCGAGACATGGACACGGCTGGGGCTTGCGGCCCATATTTGCCCCAGCCGCGTCCAGGCTTCTGCCATGACAGCAAAAGGTACACGGCAGGCGCGGATCACGCCCTCATCGGCCGTTTGGCCAGGCGCAGGGCTGTATGGCCAGCGCCGTGTCCAGCGGTGGTGCTGCGAAGGCGTTCGCCCAGACCCCATCCGCCATCGCCATTGCGCGCATGCCAGCAGGGCAGAGATCATCCTCGGCCCGGCGCTCGCCGGCGGTGCTCTCTATCGCCCTTCGGCCAGAAAATCGGTGTTGCCCCAGTTAGGCGGCCGCTATCCAGG
The DNA here is from genome assembly GCA_028564925.1 of Lithobates sylvaticus. Classification (NCBI taxonomy): domain Eukaryota; kingdom Metazoa; phylum Chordata; class Amphibia; order Anura; family Ranidae; genus Lithobates; species Lithobates sylvaticus. The sequence goes on from CM053026.1 coordinate 792,142,673, forward strand.
CTCCGGCCGGCCCCAGTTCCGCTGTGAGCGGGGTCGGCGGTTCGAGGTACGCGCGGGCCAGCAGGTTGTCACGCGGCGCAAGTCCCGCTGCGTCATGAAAGATCCATCGGACCGTTGCTGGGCTTTCAGCCAGGACAGGCCGGCCGCATTGTTTGCCGGGATTGCCATGTTCCGAACACCGGAGGCAAGGTGGTGCCGGGCACGCCTGGCGAGGTGGTGTTCGCGCGGTTCGCACGACGTTGCGGCTCCCAGGCTATGGTAAGCGCGTTGTAGCGCAGGCCGACTTGCCTGCCGGGCCTGCACCACACGGTCAGGTCTGCGGGATTGATGGTTTCACCGGGCCTGACCAGATAGATGAAGCCGAACCGGAACGTCTTTTGTGAAACATCGGCAGAGGGAACGCGCGGCCCTTCGGCCGCGATGATGTCGTCTATCGTGACGATGCGCTTGATGCCCCGGATGGTGGTTCCCACTGGAGGGGGGCAGTGCATTGGCATCGATGTCGGGAGCCTCGATGAGAAAAAAAGGGAAGGCACCACCTTCGTCTTGTCGATCAATCCGGCCAGGTACAGATCCAGCGGGCTGAAGGTGCTTTCGGCATCCGTCGCCGTGAAAGAGCCATCGCCGTTGTCACGCCAACTCGCACCGTAAAGAACCGAGCCATGGCTTTCCAACAGGTAGCTCCAAGGGAGCCATCCTTGCGAGCAGCCCCCGAACTGATCTGCCCATTCCAGTCCCGGAATTTGACATGGCTTGCCCATCGGTGCTGCATCTCGTGCGCGAATGTGGACAACATGGATTCATAGTCGGCATGACGTTGCGCTTGTCCAGCGGGAGGTCGCTGCCATTGTCGATATAGCTTTGCACCACGCCCTTGCCTGCCATACGCCTGTGAGTTGTCAAATTGCTTGATGCCTATGCCAGCGTTGTCGTTGCGCACGCCCGGTGAAAAGCCAGCGCGTTCTACTCTCGTCGGCTGAGGCAGTGGGGTATTCGAAGCTCGAACAACACCACAAGGAAGTCATAGACATCGGCATGCGTGCGAAAGAATTCCTTTCCCACCGTTTCGGCGGGTGCAGGCAGGTCAATACCGTATTTGCCGGAAAATTCGATGATGCTGACACCTTGTCATCGCGCAGGGAAGCGCGCAATGCCCGCTCATCGGTCGAAGATTTCCGGGCAGTGGCAGAAGCCTGCTGATGCTGCGACGACGCGGCTGCGGTCTGTAAAAAGCCTGCCAGCAGTACCAGGAGGAGCAGTGCCGCTGCATTGCGCAGACCACTGCATCAACCGTGGTCCATTTGCCCGCAGGGGGCCATTGCAGCCAGGAGGCTCTCTCACTGCCCGCCCCGCATCATGGCGACACAACCATCCATCCACTTGTCATTGACCCGCGCAGGGGCCGCCGATTGGATTTTCCGGGTCATCTGGCGGCCATCGGTTGAGTGATCTCGATGCGCTCGACAGACTCCGCCCGGGCACGTTCATGGGACGGAACACCGCTGTGTTGCCGGATACGGACTCCAGCGACACAGACAGACGGGGAACCTGGGCGCCTTGCCGGAGTATGGCCAGTTCCGCTCCAGCTGCCTTGACCACGACCTGCTGGCGCCGCGCATCCAGCGCAACCACCTGCAACTCGGCCTGATCTGCTGTCGCCCCCAGCGCCAACGATCCCGGGCGGCGGCAGACCCATCTTGCTGCCCGGTCTGGGCCGTGGAGATCAGCGGCAGGGCAAATACTGCGAGCGCGATCAGCAGTCTGCGCAGCCGTGACTGCAATACCCCTGACTACTGCAGCCATGCCTAGCCACACATCTCACGGGCCCACAATGGGCCCAGGCATTGCCAGCGAAAAAATGGCTGGAATGCCTCTCTTGATATTTCCCATCCATTCTCCTCCCCGGCGCCCTTGTTTTTGGCTAGCTTGCTAATCAAAAACCTGACAGTCGTTAAATTTCTTTGATGTGCGCTGTCAAAGCTTCTTGCACAGCAGCGCACCACTTGAGCCCTTGGCTCAAGAATCCTCCATCCCTCGAAAACCCTTCGATAAATCCAACTAGCCCATGCACATGACCGACGACCGCCAGTCGTTTGACGCGCATGGCTGAGCGCCATCCCTCGTCACCGGAGGCGCATGCTACACGTCAAAAGGAACGCTCACATTCAGGCATCCGCCAAGATCGGGCAAGCCCCCATCCCTGGCATGCTTGTGGCGATGTACATAAGTCTGAAACGCGCAAAACTCCATGGAAATCGCCTCAAGGGCTCAATCCATGGGTTTACGAAAATCCTTGTATTGGAAGCACAAAGCGCGTCTTCGTAACGCTTTGTATGCAAGCATACCATCGAGTTATGCAATTCCACCAGAACAATCTTCAGGCCATTGGCTTTGAGCAGCTCAGGCGAATGTGACGACATTCATCAAAAATCCGGTGGCTCATGATTGTTTATCCAGTGCAATGGACTCGCTGGGGTTTGCCGAACGGGCCCCGACAGCTATCTTTATTGCAGCAAGGTCGAACAGAGCCACCGTGCCGCTTTTTACCGCCCCGCCCTGTCTTCGCAGTGAAAGCATCAGGCTGCCCATCACACATCTGCACCTGCTATCGCAGCCGCGCCAATCTCCGCCCGAACTGCTTCAACTCCAGCGCGGCAGCCTGCGCCACGCGTCCTGCATCGCTTTCGCCGTCAGTCGACCCGGCACGGCCAGCACCGCCAGCCCGGCTCTGGTAGCGCGATTGCTGCAGCGGCCTGATCACCAGCTTGCCCCGGTACAGCGAGGCAAAGGACGAGGGGACGATGGCCACGCCCAGGCCGCAGGCCACCAGGGCGAGCACGTTGACGAACTGGCCGGCCTCGTGGCGTATGGAAGGGGTGAAGCCCGCATCCAGGCACAGGGGCCACGGCGTGCGGTCGAAGTAGTCGGCGTCCTCGTAGCGTGCAAAGCCCACGAAGGGCTCATGGCGCAGCAAAGATGCAGCGGTAGCGCGCCTTCGCCAGCCGCCAGCGGATGGGATGGCGCCAATGGCCAGGCAGTAGGGATCGTCCATGCCGGCCACTTCCTCGGCCAGGGGCTCGCCCCTTGCCGGGGCGCCCGAAGCCCAGGTCCAGCTCTCCGGCGCGCAGGGCGCGCAGTTGCTGCGAGGTGATCATCTCGCGGGCTTCCACGCGCAGGTTCCAGCCGGCGTCGGCAATGCGGCGCAGCAGGCCGGGCAACACCGAGTGCATGGCCGACGGAACCAGGCCCAGGCGAACCACGCCCTGGCGGCTTTGCTGGCGTTCGCGGGCGCGCGCGCGGGGCCTGTCTGGGGCGCGCGCAAGAATGGCGCGCGCGTCTTCCAGCAGGGACTCGCCCGCAGGCGTTGAGCCGCACGCCGCGACGGCAGGCGTGTGAACTGGGCTGCGCCCACCTCTTCTCCAACTGCTTGAGCTGGGCCGACAGCGGCGGCTGGGCAATGAAAAGCTTGCGAGCGGCGCGGCTGACGTTGCCCTGCTCGGCCACGGCGACGAAATAGCGCAGATGGCGCAATTCAATAGGTGTTCACCCTTTGAAAACATACTTGCATTTCGTATGCTTCAGCTTTACTTATTCAGTTCTTGGACATACCTCTGGCGTATGGAGACACTGACCGCCATCGCCAATTTCCAACGGGCAGCGGCCCCCACGCCATGCAAGCACTGCGCAAGACCGAGCCGAGCCACGGCCTGACACTGACCCAAGCGGACATGCCCGCGCCCGGCCCTGGCGAAGTGCTGCTGCGCGTGCATTCGGCCGGTGTGTGCGGCCACCGAATCTGCACATGCCGAATGGACCCGCAGCTACCACTTCCTGAGCCCCCGCCTGCCTGTGACGATCGGTCATGAGTTCAGCGGCGAGATTGCCGCGCTGGGCGAAGGTGCCAGAGAACCTGGCCCCGGGCCTGACCGTGGGCCAGATGGTGGCCGTGCGGCCTGCGGTCACCTGCGGCCGCTGCGCGGCCTGCACCAGCGGCAACTTCGATGGCTGCACCACGCGCGCGCGGCATTGGCGTGCTGCGCAATGGCGGCTTTGCCCCTTGGTCCGCCGTGCCGCAGCGCAACTGCGTGCCGGTCCGTGCCGGTGATGCAGGGCGATGTGGCCGCGCTGGCCGAGCCGCTGACCGTGAGCCATGAGGCCGTGCGCACGGCCGGCGTGCGCCCCGGCCACCGCGTGTGGTGCTGGGGCGGGCAACATCGGCCAGGGCATTGCGCTGTTCGCGCGGGCCGCAGGCGCCGCCCAGGTGGTGGTGGCCGGGCATGGCGATGCGCCGCGGTGGCGGAGTTGCGCGCCATGGCTTTGACGATGTGCTGGACTTCGAGGGGCAGCGATATGGATGCGGCCCTTGCCCCCTATCTGGCCCGGGGCCGGTTCGATGCCGTGATCGAGGCCACGGGCGCGGCCGCCGTGATTGCGCCGGCGCTGCGCGCACTCAAGGTGCATGGCGTTTGCTGGTGATCACGGGAATCCATGCAGCGCCCGTGCCCATCGACCTGACGGCGCTGGTGCGCAACCACCAGGAGCTGCGCGGCTCCTACGCGCGCCCGAGAGGCCTGGCCCGAGGTCGTGCGCTTAATGCCGGAACATCAGCCCCTGCTTGCGCCAGATGATCACGCACCGCGTGCCGCTGTCGCGTGCCGAGGAAGGCTTTGCGCTGGCGCGCGCGCGCCATGCCAGCAAGGTGCTGGTGCAGCCGGAGCACCAGGCATGAGTGGCAGCAACGCCTTTCTTGCGCTGTGGAACGGACTTGGACCGCAGCGATGCGCGTGAGGAATACGAGGCCTGGCACGCCATGGAACATGTGCCCGAGCGCGTGGCCCTGCCGGGATTTCTGTGGGCGCGCCGCTATGTACGCGGTTCGAATACAGGCGGCTCGGATAAGGCCGCTCGGATGCAGGCGGTGAGCCATCTGCCGCAGGCAAGCAGCTACTTTCACGGTCTATGGATTGCAGGGCTGGATGCGCTGCAGACGGCGCAGTATGCCGATGTGATCGCCCATCCCACGCCTGGTCCGCCCCGCATGCGGCCCCGGCTGAGCGCCTTTGTACGCCGGCCCTGCGCGCTGGTGGCCACGGCAGGCGCCTCCACCGCCGCGCACCTGGTGGCGGTGCGCGCCACCACCGCCGACCTGCCCGGCTGGTCCGCCGCAGCCACGCAGGCGCTGGCCGAGGCCGAGGACAGCGCCCTGCTGGTGCGCGCCAGCGCGGGGCGCCGTGCCGCCCGCGCTGGACCTGGCCTACCCGTGGGCGGCGAACGCATTGCCCAGGCCGTGGCAGGCCAGACCACGGTGGTGCTGCTGGCCGAGCATTGCACGGCCGAGGGCGCGCGCCAGGGTGCGCAGTGGCTGCTGGAGCGGCTTGCGGGTGCCCTGGAGCCTGCCGGGCGCGCAGGCCGAATCCTTT
>CM053026.1:792148793-792190486 GCA_028564925.1 Lithobates sylvaticus
ATTGTGGGCGCCTGTTGCTGCTTGACAGTTCACGCCGCAGGGCATGAAGCGCTGCGCCCACCTCCTGTCCACCATCTGCAACCCGGGAGAGTTCCATGCAAAACACCCTGCCTGACGCCGTCCGATACGAACATGCTGGCGTGGTCTGCACGGGCCCAGGGATTACCGGCTCGAACGCGTCGCGCGTCCGCAGGCCGGGCCGCGCGAGCTGGTCATCCCACCGCCCGTGGCTTCCTGCGGCATTTGCGCGGGCGACTGCAAATGCTGGGCTGGCGCGCCGCGCTTTTGGGGAGCGATCCGGAAAAATGGCCCGCCCCGCCTATGTGCGCCCGCCGGTGATCGCGGGCCACGAGTTCTGGGGCCATGTGGTGCAGGTGGGCGAGGGTGCCCAGGAGCACCCACGGCGTGCAGCTGGGTGACCGGGTGTCGCCGAGCAGATCGTGCCTGCCATGCCTGCCGCTATTGCAGGACCGGCTTTCGCTGGATGTGCGAGGTGCACGATTGTCTACGGCTTCCAGGGCCAGGTGGTCGATGGCGGCATGGCCGAGTACATGCGCCTGTCCGCCCAGCGCCGTGGTGCACCGGATTCCCGAGAGCGTGCCTTCGAGGATGCGGCCATCACCGAGCCGCTGTCCTGCGCCATCCATGCCGTCAACCGCGGCGACATCCAGCTCGATGATGTGGTGGTCATCGCCGGCGCGGGCACGCTGGGCCTGCTCATGGCCCAGTGTCGCGGCGCCTGAAGACGGCCGCGCCGGCTGGTGGTCATGGACCTGTCGGACCAGCGCCTGGCCGTGGCACGCCCGCTGCGGCGCCGACGTGACCATCAACCCCGCGCGCGAGGATGCCCGCGCCATCGTGCATTGCGCTGACCGACGGCTATGGCTGCGATGTGTACATAGAGACCACTGGGCGCGCCCTCGGGCGTGACGCAGGGGCTGGACCTGGTGCGCAAGCTCGGCCGCTTCGTGGAGTTTACAGGTCGTCTTCGGGGCGCGAGACCAACGGGTGGACTGGGCCCATCATCGGCGAGGAAAAGGAGCTGGGACCTGCGTGGCGCCACCTGAGCGCCCATTGCTACCCCATCGCCCATCGACCTGCTGGCGCGCGGCTTGGTCACCTCCGAGGGCATCGTCACCCACGCTATGCGCTGTCGGAGTGGGAGAGCGCCATCCGGGTGGCCGATTCCATGGACTCGGTCAAGGTCCTGCTGCTGCCCCCACGCATGGCGAGTGCCCGGTGAGCGGCGCTACACTGCGCGCCTTTCCCGGCTAACCCTTGGAGGCACCCTGACTGAAAGCGACCTGACGCGGACTGGCAACCCTGTACTACGTCGATGGATGGTACGCAGGACCAACTGTCCAAGGAGTTCGGCATCTCGCGCGCCACCGTCGGACGGCTGCTGCGCCCGCGCGCAGGACAGAGGGCATTGTCGAGATACCGCGTGCGGCGCATTCCCCCCCCCCCCCGCATTCGCTGGTGTTCCGCTGACCTGGAGCGGCAGCTGACCGAGTCGCTTTCCCAACATCAAGCGCGCGCTGATCGCGGTGGACCACAAGGATGCCGACCGGCAGCGCGAAATGCTGGCAGGCCTGGTGGCCAGCGAGCTGGAGCGCATCCTGGTCGATGGCTCCTCGTGGCCGTGGGGGCATGGGGCGCAAACGTGTCCTCGGTCTCCGAGCACGCCCTGTCCGCCACACGGCGGGAATGCCACTTCGTCAGCGCCATCGGCGGCTCCTACCGTGGCGGGGAGGCGATGAACGCCGACCACATCGCGCGCCGCCTGGCCGCGCGCTTTGGCGGCAAGTCGAATCGCTCTATGCGCCGGCCCTGGTGGGCGATCCCGCAACTGCGCAAGGCGCTGCTGGACAACGACACCGTCAGGCACACCCTGGACAAGGCGCGCCCGTGGCCGACATCGCCTCATCGGCGTGGGCGATGTCAGCGTTGGACAGCAACATGGCCCGCATGGGCTGGTTTTCCGGCAGGAGATCTCGGACGCCCGCCCGCGCGGGCACGGTGGGCGAATGATGGGCTACGACTTCATCGACATCCACGGCCAGCCGGCCGCACCCCATGCAGGACCGCGTCATCGGCCTGAGCCGCGAGGACTGCTGCGCATACCCAACGTCATCGCGTGGCGGCCGAATCCAGCAAGGTCACGGCCATCCTGGGCGCCCTGCGCACCGGCGCCATCGACACGCTGGCCACCCACCACGCCAACGCAGGGCGGCAGTGCTGCAAGCTGGACGATGTACCATGGGGACGAAGCGCTGACGCAGTGGGGGAGGCGAGGCTCTTGCGCGGCGCGCCTAGTTCGACGCGCGGCGGTAGAAGGCCAGCGAGCCTGCCAGCGCCATGCAGCATGCCGGCCGCACAGGCGGTCCAGCCACATCACGGCCCGCCGCGCAGCAGGCGCGCGGCGCGTGATCCTGCGAAGGCATAGGCCAGCATCACCAGGAATATCGATGAGCGCGAACACCAGCGCAATGCGATGTACTGCGGCGCCTGGGCGGGCCGCGCGGTGTTCGATGAACTGGGTGCAGAGGGCGAGCAGAACAGGTAGCCCTAGGGATTGGTCACGGCGACCAGGAACGATTGAACAGCACGGTGCGGGCGCTGTAGCCGTCGGCGCCTGCCTCCGCCTTGCCGTCGCCTGGGGTGCCGACAGCGATCCGCCCGGCTGCGCAGCATGCGCAGGCCCAGCCAGGCCAGGTAGGCCGCTCCCGCCCACTTGACACCGAGAACCAGAACTCCGGAGGCCGCCAGCAGCGCGCCCCAGGCCCAGCGCGACCGCGCCGACCAGCACGAAGTCCGACAGCACGGCGCCCAGCATGCCCGGCAGGGCGCGGCGCACGCGTGGCGCGAGCCATTGGCCAGGGCCAGCAGCACGGTTGGGACTGGGGTGATGATCGCGATCAGCGCGACCAGGGAGAAGACGAGCAGGGTGTCGAGGGTCATGTCGGCGAAGGCTCATGCGGTTGCAAACAGCCTGCCACTGTGCCAGCTTTGCCTGCCGTGCGCAGCCCCTGCCGACCCGGGGCTCAGGGCAAACGGGGCGGGCAGGCGTCAGTCGCTGCCCACGCCGCGGCGGCAAAGACCGGGCCGCGCGTGCGGGCACCCAGCCGGGTAGGTTTCCATCACTTCGGCGAACAGGGCCGAGTCGATCCAGCGCTGCAGCCAGGCCTGCAGGTGCGGCCAGGGCTGCTCTGTTCCATTGCGAACTCGTCGATGCGTGCGTACTGGCGCACGAAGGGGCGCAGGGCCATGTCGGCCAGGCTGGGGGTTTCTGGCCGAACAGGTAGCCGTGGGCCTCCAGCTGGTCGTCCAAGCTCGGCCAAGCGCAGTCAGGGCATCGGCCTGGGGCGTGGTTGACCTCTTCGGCCGTATAGCGCTCGGGGGTTACTTGCAGCGGTCCAGGGCGTGCTTGAAAAAGCCGTCGTTGCGCACGATCAGCGCCAGCATGTCCTGCAGCGAGCCGCTGGTCGGTGCCAGCAGCCGTCCGGGTCATTGGCGCGCAGCGCGTGCAGCATGACATCCAGGCTCTGCTCGATCACGCGGCCGTCCTCCAGCACGGCACCGTGCCTTGGCGAGGCGTCCGAGCAGCGCCTGCGGCTTGTTGCGCAGGTTGATTTCGCGCAGCTCGCAGGCCAGGCCGGCATGGGCCAGCGCCAGGCGGGCGCGGATGGCGTAGGGGCAGCGCGAAACGAGTAGAGAACCGGCAGGGTCTGGTCATGGAGCGGGGACGGGGCTAGGGGCCAAAAGCGGCAGATGATAGCGCCGGGGCCAAAGTCAGGCGGCCTGCGGGTCTTGCCGCGGGCGTCGTGGCTATTGCAGCTGCGCCAGCAGCCATTGCCTGAAGGTCTTGAGCGCCGCGCTGGGTGCGCGCGAGCGCAGGTGGGTCAGCCAGTAGGCGCCCGTGTCCACCTCTGCTCGAAGGGGCGCACCAGCCGGCCCTGCTGCAGCAGGTGCTGGAAAACATGCGCGCCGGCAGCAGGGCCACGCCGCGCCCTGGGCCGCCGCTCGGCCAGCGTCAGCGAGGAGTCGAACATGGCCCCGCGCGCCAGCGGCGCGCTCTGGTCCAGGGTGGCAAACCAGCTCTCCCACTCCTGCAGGCGGTACGAGCGCAGCAGCGTCTGCCCTGCAGGTCGGACCGGCTGGCGCAGGCGCTGGGCCAGGGCCCGGGGTGCACATGGGCGTCAGCGGCGCGCGCAGCAGCAGCTCGGCGCCGCGTGCCCTGCCAGGCGCCGTCGCCAAAGCGCACGGCCGCATCCAGCCCTTCGCCGGCCAGGTCAACGCGGTTGTTCGTGCGTGAGCAGTCGCAGGTCGATGTAGGGTGCTGCTGTGAACTGTCCCAGCCTGGGAATCAGCCAGCCGATGGCGAAGGTGCCGACCACGCCCACGGTGAGGACCTCGCGCGGGCGCGGCTCGGCCACCTGCTGCAGCGAAATGCTCTATGCGCGCAAAGCTCTCGGCCACGGCAGGCCACAGCGCATGGCCTTCGTCGGTCAGCGCAGGCCGCGCGGCAGGCGCCGGAACAGCGGCTTGCCCAGGCGCTCCTCCAGGTGCGGATGTGCTGGCTGACGGCGGCCTGGGTCACGCACAGCTCGTCGGCCGCCCGCGTCAGGTTGAGATGGCGCGCGGCTGCATCGAACATGCGCAGGGCATTGAGGGGCAATTGCATGGGGAGCCAATAGTTTTCTAAGGGATGCTGCCAATTATTCACGCTGGTCGCAGCTTGGGCGCGGGCGCTATCGTTGCGTTTGTCCGATCTGCAACTGAAAATGAAAAACAATGCAAAGACGCGATTTTCTGATGACGGGCGGTGCTGCGGCCTGGATGGCGGCCGGGCTGGCCGGCTGCGCCCTGCCATCAAAAAACAGGGGGCTGCCGACCAGGCCTTCAGGACCGAGCTGGCGCGCATCGAGAAAAGTGTGGGCGTATCCGGCTCGGCGTGGCCGTGCTGGAGGCGGAGTCGGGCGCCAGCGTGGACCACCGCGGCGACGAGCGCTTTGTTCATGTGCAGCACCTTCAAGCTGCTGCTTGGCTGCCAGGTGCTGGACCGCGTGCAGCAGGGCGATGAGCGCCTGTCGCGCCGCGTGCACTACGCCAGCTCCCGGCTGGTTCCTACTCGCCGGCCAGCGGCCCCGCGTGCCGGCGATGGCGGCGGCATGACCATCTCCGAGCTGAGCGAGGCCGCCGTGGTGCTCAGCGACAACACCCGCCGCCCCAACCTGCTGCTGGACGCCAGCGGCGGACCGCAGGCGCTGACGCAGTGGCTGCGCGCCAGCGGCGACGAGAACCACGCGCCTGGACCGCATGGAGCCCGAGCTCAACGAAGGCCCTGCCCGGTTGACGAGCGCGACACCACCACGCCGCTGGCCATGGTGCAAAGCATTGCAGCGCCTGCTGCTGCTGGGATCGGTGCTGGACGGCCATGGCCCGCGCCCTGCTTGCAGCAATGGCTGGTGGCCAGCCGCACCGGCGCGACAAGCGCCTGCGGCGCGGGTATGCCGGCCGGCTGGCGCGTGGGTGGCAAGACGGGCACCGCGCGATCGCGGCACGGCCAACGATGCCGGTCATCGCTGGCCCACGCCGCAAAGCGCACCGCTGCTGGTGACCGGCTACCTCACCGAATGCCTGGCCGATGCGCCGCAGCGCGAATGCGGCGCTGGCAGCGGCCGGCAAAGGCGGCCGCACGCTGGCAGGCAGCGGTGCAAGGCTAAGTTGCGCCACCACGTCGCTTGATTTGGGCGATTTCAAAAATTGGCGCGGCACTGGAAGACGAGAGACACCGAGGTATAGGGCCTGGGCCGCCGCGCCGCCCCCGCACGAGGGTGTCGCCGCCGGCCCGTATGCCCCTCGTGAGGGGGAAGGCGCACAGACGCCTCAGGGGGTTACAAACTTCTTGACCAGGACCTGACTTTTGCGGTCCCAGTTGTACTTGGCCTTGCGCGCCCTCGGCAGCAGTCAGTCGGGGTCCACGGGCTGGAAGCCGCGCTTGATGAACCAGTGCATGGTGGCGCGTGGTCAGCACGAACAGCTGTCCAGGCCCTGGGCCTTGGCGCGCTGCTCTATGCGCTTGAAGCAGCTTCTCGCCATCGCCCGTGCCCTGGGACTCTTGGGCGAGACGGTGACGGCGCCATCTCGGCGGTCCGGGCGCATGGGGTAGGGGGTAGAGCGCGGCGCAGCCGAAGATCACGCCATCGTGTTCGATGATGGTGTAGTGGGGCGATGTCGCGCTCGATCTCGGTGCGGCTGCGCTTGACCAGGGTGCCGTCTTCTCGAAGGGCTCGATCAGCTGGATGATGCCGGCCACGTCGTCGGGGCGTGGCCTCGCGCAGCTCTTCCAGCTTCTCGTCGATGATCATGGTGCGGATGCCGTCGTGCACTTAGATCTCCAGCAGCAGGGCGCCGTCGATGGCGAAGGGCACGGATGTGGCTGCGCTCCACGCCGTGCTCGCAGGCATGCACGCAGTGCTGCAGGGTAAAAGCCCGTGTCCGTGGCTGCCTCGGGCGTGGGCAAGCTCGGCCAGCATGCGGCGGGCCGTGGCCAGGGGCAGCTCGTGTCGATGGGGTTGGTCTCGTCGGCCCGGGCCCCGTGGGTCCATGCGGATGCCCGGCACCTCGGTCATGAAGATCAGCTTGTCGGCCTTCAGCTCGATGGCCACGCGCGTGGCCACCTCTTCCATGCTCAGGTTGAAGGCCTTCGCAGGGTGGGCGAGAAGGCCGAAGGGCGACATCAGCACCATGGCATCCATGTCAGTGCGCTGCGGATGCCGCTGACATCGACTTGCGCACTCAGGCCTCGAATGCTTTGAAATCCACGCCGTCCACGATGCCCACGGGCCGCGCCGTGAGGAAGTTGCCGAGATCACCCGCACCCCGCGCGCCGGCCATGGCGTGTGTGGGCCAGGCCCTGGCTGAAGGCGGCCTCGATCTCGTAGCGCAGCTGGCCGAGCGGCTTCCTGGGCGGCAGTCCGCAGCGCCACGGAGTCGGTGATGCGCACGCCGCGCGAGTACTGGAGCCTCGTGGCCCTTTGGCGGCAAGCTGTTCGTTGACCTGGGGCGACGGAAGCCATGGACCAGCACGATCTTCACGCCCATGGCCTGGATCATGGCCAGGTCCTGGACGATGGAGCTGAAGCTTGCCCGATGCGATGGCCTCGCCCGTCAGTATCCTCCGCCACCACCAAGGTCTGGTGTCGACTTGTGGATATAGGGAGCCATCGGACCGAACCAGGGGACGAAGGTGAAAGTTGAAGACGGTGGACCATTGGTGGTCAGTCGGGGCATCGGGCCGATGCCGGGCCAGAAAAAAAAAGGCCTGGCGGACAGGTCCGCCAGGACATGCTCGCGCAGCAGGCGCCCAGTGTAGCGGCATGGCGCGGCACCTGCGCAACAGAAAATGGGATGGAACGCCACGCAAATCGGCCCTGCCTGCACAGTGCCGGGGGACAAGGCACAGGACCTTGTCCGACGGGGGCCCGCCTGCAAGCCCGTGTAAGCTTCGCCACCATCGGTGAACCACGCAAGGCGCCCCCATTCATGCCATTGAGCGCTTACCATGTTTTTTCCGTTGCTTGCGCGGCGCCCGCGCGCCTTGTGCCGTGGCTGGCGGCGCTGGGCATGGTCGCAGGGGCAGCCCAGGCTGCAGGGGAGGCTCCGGCCTCCAGGCTGCCGCCGCGATGAGCTTCGTGCAGGCCCGCCAGGCGCTGCTGCAGGGCTCGTACCAACTGGCCGCCTCGGCCAAGGCCGTTGAAAAGCGCGCGCCTCAGACGCCAGGGTACGCAGGGCTGGCGGGCCTTCCGTGGCCATCACGGGCCTGGGCTACCGCTACTCGGCCAATGCCGACATCGATCTCGATCCTGCGCGGCGCACCCTGGACGGCGTCCTCGGCCAAGCTGCCGCCCTCGGTGGGGCCGGCCATTCCCTTCGCTGCCGCAATGCCCACCTCCTATGCCTTGTGCAGAGCGCAAAGAGCACGAATGCCTCGGCCAGCTGTCCTGGTCTGGCCGCTGTACCTGGGCGGCCTGTCGTGATGCGGTGCGCAGTGGCCTGGACGCTGCACGACGAAGCCCTGGCCGATGCCGCCAGCAGCAGCCACGCCCTGCATTCGCTGGCTGGGAGTGCAGCGGGTTATCTTCGGTGCCCAGCTGGCCGCGAGCGGGCCGCACGGCTGCGCGAGGCGTGCGCTTGAAGGCGTGCCGCATGCATGACGCGGCGGCGCAAAGCATGCTCAAGGCGGGTCGTGATCTCCCGGCTGAGCGCCTGCAGGCCCGTGCCGCGCTGGCCGACGGCCGAGCAGCAGGGCGCGCAAAATCGCGCGGACGGACGCAGACCTGGCCCGCAGCGGCGCTGGCGCGCACGGTCAAGGCGCAGCGGCAGGTGCTGCCCAGCACGCCGCTGTTCGTCAGCAGCCGGCCCTTGCGCCGCTGGACGGCTTCGTCGCCGCGGCCCAGTCGCACCATCCGGGTCAGGGAACAAGGTGCAGGCCAAGAAAGCGCCAAGCGAGTCGCTGCCACGATGCCCAGGAGGCGCTGCGCCGGCCCGCAGCTGCCTGGCCTTCGGTTCGCGCGAGGTCAACACCCGCGGCACAGCCCAACTGGGTGGCTGGCGTGGCCGTGCGCTGGACGCTGTGGGACAGCATCGACCGCGATGCCGGCTGGCCGCCTCCTCGCAGCGCAAGATCGAGCAGCAGCGAGCTGACCAAGCCCAGGCGCTCAGCGACATCGCGCTGCTGGTCGAAAAGAACTGGCTGGGCGTGGCGCAGGCGCACGCCGCCAGTACCAGGCCCAGCAGGCCCAGGAGGATCTGCGCGCGAGCTGCTGCGGCTGCGCCGAGGGGCCGGCCTGCGGGAAGGCACCAGCACCCCGCTGGACCCCTGATCGATGCCAGCCTCAATCTCGCCAAGGTCCCAGGGACCCAGCGTTGCCGAACTGGCCAACCAGTATGTGCAGGCCATGGCCGCACTGCTGGAGAGCACGGGCCAGAGCGGGAATTCGAACCGATTCATGGCCAGGCCGACATACAGATCCCACCCGACGCACCATGAGCACACAGCCACGCCGACCATCCCCGAGCAGCGCCACCGAAGCACCCTGGCCCCGCGCCCGTGCCGCCGGGCACAGGCGCCCCTGGCTGGCCTGGCCATCGTGCTGGCCGTGCTGCCATGCTCGTGGCCTGGGGGGGGGGGGGCCACTTTGGCGTGCGGGCGCAGCCCGCCCCCTGTATTTCCGAGGGCCAGATGGAAGCGCGCGAGACCGACATCGCGCCCAAGGTCACGGCGCGCATCGGCCAAGGAGTGCGGGTGTCACCGAAGGCCAGAAAGATCCAGCCGGCGAGATCTGCTGGTGGAGATGGACAGCCCGAGGTGCGCGCCAAGCTGGCCCAGGCCGAGGCCGTATGCGCGATGCCGCCCAGGCCCAGGCCGACAAGGCGCCAGGGCCGGCGCCCGCCCGCAGGAAGTGCAGATGGCGCGGCTGAAACTGGCAGCGCGCCCCAGACGGCCGCCGACCTGGCCCAGACCTCGCTGCGCCGTGTGCAAGCCTGTTCGACCAGGGACTGGTTGCGGCCCAGAAACGTGATGAAGCCGATGCCAACTGGCGCGCCTCGCGCGACCAGGCGCCGGCTGCTGCGGCGGTGCGCAGTATGAAATGGCGGCTTCGGGCCGCGCGCCAGGAGGATCGCAGCGCTGCCAGGCCCAGGCACGCCAGGTGCAGGGCCGTGGTCGCCGAGGTGGAGGCCGCGCGTGCCGCGAGACCGAGCTGCGCAGCCCCGTGGGCGGCGAGGTGGTCCAGGTGCTGGCCCTCCAGCGGCGAGCTGTCCCCGCAGGGCGTGGCCGTGGTCACCGTGGTGGATCTGGCCGACCAGTGGGTGGTGCTCAATGTGCGCGAGGACCAGCTTGCACGCTTTGCCCAGGGCAGCGCTTCACCGGCCGTCTGCCGGGCCTGACAACCGCGAGGCCGGCTTCGAGAGTCTACTAACCTGGGTGTGCTGCCCGACTTCGCCACCTGAGCGCGCCACGCCGCGCGGGCAGGGCTTCGATGCGCGCACCTTCGAGGTCCCGCGCGCGGCCACAGCAGCCCATTGCGGGCGCGCGGCCGGCATGAGTGTGGTCGTGGAAGGCGGCCGTTGAGCGGCCGGCGGCAGTGAGCGCGAACCCGCCCACGGCCTTTCGCCGCCAGCCTGCGGCGCGAATGGCGTCTGCTGCGCGGGCGGCCCTGGGACCCTGGCCATGGTCAGCTGGGTGCCGCTGCTGGGCTGCTGCTCATGGTCTGGATCTTCTCGGCAGGCCTGGGTCCAGCGCCTGCCCCGTCGCCGTCTGGGACCAGGACCACAGCGCCCTGTCGCGCCAGCTGGTGCGCATGGCTGGATGCCACGCCGGGCCTGGCCGTGCAGTCGCAGGTGCTCAATGCCTCGGAGGCGCAATGGGCGCTGCAGTCCATGAATGCCTACGCCGTGGTGCAGATCCCGCCAGACTTTGCGCGCGACATCAAAGCCGGGGGGCCAGGGGGGCCGACGTGGTGCTCATGCACAACGCCCAGCTGGCCACGCATTCCAGCCTGATCCAGCGCGACCTGCGCCAGAGTGGTGGAGAACGCTGTCGGCCGGCGTGGAAATGAGGCCCGTGCCAAGCGCGGCGACCCGGCCCAGGCGCTGCGCGTGCGCATGGAGCCCATACGCATCAACCTGGTGTGCTGTTCAACATCTCCACCAATTACGAGCAGTTCCTGGCGGCGGCGCTGATTCCCGCGCTGCTGCACATCCTGGGCATGACGGCCGGCGCCTGGTCCGGGGGCGCGCCGAGCTGCGCGACCGCACGCTGGGCCAGTGGATGGCCGAGGTGCGGGCCCGGGGGAAAGCCCGGCTGGAGCGCCATCGCGGGCGCCTTGCGGGCAAGCTGGCGCTGTCCTGGGCCAGCCTGGGCTGGGCGGTACGCTGGCCATGCTGTGGCTCACGGCCGGACGGGGGCTGGCATCCGGGGCAGGGCGCTGCCAGCCTGGCCTGGGTGGCTCTGGCCCTGCTGCTGCTGATCGCCGTGAGCTGGCGGCCGGGGCGCTGCTGGCGGCGCTCACGCTGTCACTGCGCACGGCGCTGTCGGGCGCGGGCCTGCTGTCGGCGCCGGCCTTTGCGTTCAGCGGCGTGGGCTTTTCCGCTGCTGGCCATGCCGGATTCGGCGCGTGCCTGGGCCCTGTCCATGCCCTATACCCACTATGCGCGGCTGCAGATAGAGCAGTTGCAGATGGGCGCGCCCATCGTGCAGAGCCTGCCCGTGTGGCCGGGCTATTGCTGGCCGCGCTGTGTTGCTGTGCTGCTGGCACGGGCAGGCCTGGCGCGCGGGGCCTTTCCCGGCCCCGACAAATGGGGAGGGCGTTGAGGATGGCCAGGGGCTTTGCGCATGACTTCATCAGCGCCCTGCGTGCCGTGTTCGGCGACGTGGGCGTGCTCATGCTGCTGGTGGTGCGCGCCCGTGCTCTACGTCTTCTTCTATCCTGGTTCTATGGCAGGAGGTCGTGCAGCGCGTGCCCGTGGCCGTGTGCAGCACGACGGCAGCGGCCTGGCACGCCAGAATGCTGCGCTTTGCCCAGGCCAGCCCGCGCATCGAGGTGGCCCTGGTCACGGGCGACGAGGCCCAGGCGGCAGCAGGCCCTGGCTGGATGGCCCGCGTCATGGGCTACGCGCTGCTGCCGCGCGACCTCAAGCGCCGCGTGCGTGCGCAGCGAAGAGGCCGTGGTCCCCGTCTATGCCAACGGTGCCTACCGCTGGCCGCCTACAGCAGTGCAGTACGGCTTTGCCGAGGCCTTCGGCACGGTACTCGGCAGGGCGTGGAGCTGCGGCGGCTGACCTGGCCGGCGGACAGAGCGCACTGCCGGCCCCAGGCCAGCCGCTCGCCGGCGTCAACCTGCAGATGCAGGCTTTGTTCAATCCGACGGAAGGCTACGGCAGCTTCGTCGTCGCCGCCGTGGGCCATAATCATCCTGCTGCAGACATGCTCATGGCGGCGCCTGCTGGTGGGAACCTGGCGCGAGCAGGGATTGGACAGGGCGCGGCACGCACCTGGCAGGCGCGGGCTGCTGGCGCTGTGCACGCTGGGCTGGCTCTCGGGCCTGTACTACTTCGGCTGGATCTTGTCTGGCACGACTATCGCGCGGCGGCAATCCCTGGGGTGCGCTGGCGCTGGGCTGCGCGGGGGGGGGGGGGGGGGGGGGGCTCTGCGTCCGGCCGTGGCGGAGCGGCGGGCGATGCAGGGCTGGTGGCTGGCCAACCGCGAGCCGCGCCATGCAGTTTGGGTGCTGTTCACCTCCATCCCGCTGGCCTTCGTCGGCGGCTTCAGCTGGCCGCGAGGCCCTGCCGCAACTGCTGCAGGCGCTGCGCTGCTGTCGCCCAGCACGGCGGCCATCCAGGCCTTCGCTGCGCCTGAACCAGGCCGGCGCCCCGCTGGAGGCGGCGCTATGGCATCTGTCCGTGCTGCTGGCCCTGGCGCTGCTGGCTGGTGGGGCCGTGCTCTGGGCTGGGAAGCCGCCGCGTGGACCCTGGCGATTGACCGGTCGGGGCTTCAGGCCCGGCGCGGCCCGCGCCGCGACCCCGTCCCTGCACGGTCCAGCATCAGCAGCACCACGCCCACGATGGGCAGCAGCCAGGATGTTGATGCCGTCCCACCGGCCGTTGTGCAGCAGCTGGCCCCCGAGCCGAACCGACGGGCCACGGCCACGGTGCCGAAGACCAGGAAGTCATTGAGGGCCTGCACCTTGGCGCGCTCGGCAGGGCGGTAGCACTCGGTCACCATGGCCGTGGCGCCGATGAAGCCGAAGTTCCAGCCCACGCCAGCAGCACCAGGAGCCCCAGAACGTGCAGCAGCTCCAGCCCCATCAGCGCCATCAGGGCCGAGGCCGCGATCAATCACCAGCCCCAGCGCCGTGATGCGGCGCTTGCCAAAGCGCGCGATCAGCCGGCCCGTGAAGAAGCTGGGCGCGAACATGGCAGCACATGCCACTGGATGCCCAGCGCCGCCTCGCCCACGTGTTGGCCGCAAGCCCACCATGGCCATGGGCGCGGCCGTCTCAGAAAGGCCATGAGACCGTAGCTGACCACGCCGGCCGGAAGCCGCCACGATGAACTGCGGCGTGCGCGCAATCTCGGCCAGCGGCCGGGCCTCGCCCGCCACGGCGCGGGCCTGGGGGCGGCGGCAGCTTCAGGCCCAGCAGCAACGGCAGGGCCACAGCAGGGCGAGCACGGGCCTGGCTGTGAGAAGCTGCGGCGAACTTCGGCGTCATGGCAGGGCGTCGCGCGTCCAGATCACCACATGCGGGCCGATGATGGCCGCGATCAGCCCGCCGATCATCACGCGCGAGATCGGCGCGCGCTGCTCGGCGGGGTCGGTCATGGCGTCGGTGGCCGCAAAGCGGTAGCTCTGCACGCAGGCCGCGTAAAAAGCCCGCCAGCGCCGTGCCGATGCAGAAGGTCACGAGTCGATTGCGCAATGCCCTGGGCCGCGATCACGCCCGAGACACGCCCAGATGGCTCCCAGCACATAGCCGTTGCGCCGCCCATGCGCCTGACATCAGCCAGGCCGCGGGCAGCGTGGACAGCGCCAGGCCCTGCTGGTAGATGCTGACCGGCAGCGTGGGTGGCCGTGGATTGGTGGACAGTCTGCTGGCCGACCAGGCCGCCAGCGAAATGATGATGGGCGGCGACGCGCACCCAGCGATTGCGCGGCCACGAGCAGGCCGAGGTTGCGGCGCTGCAGCGCTGGAGTGTGTTGTTCTGGTGTCATGGCTTGTGCGGCGGAAAGACCGCATCTTCACCGAAAAGCATGAGCTGGGTTAAGCGTTGTTTCCGTGTGCCTGCCCTGTCCAGGCGCTGCTGGAGCAGGATTTGCCTGTACGCCTCCTGGGAGATCTGGTGGATCAGCTCCCTGACCATTTGTGCCCCCGTCATGGTCGTTGCGCGGATGCCAGACGGCGTCGATGGACAGGGCAAGCTCGGGCAGGGGCATGGGGCGCGCCACGCAGTTGGAGCCGGACAGCACGCTGTGCATCCAGTGCGCGGGCATGGCGGCCACCAGGTCGGTGATTCGATGACGGGGCACCAAGCCAGGTCCAGGTGGGCACCTGGAACATCCACGCGCCGCGCCAGCCGCGCTCGGCCAGGAGTTCATCCACGATGCTGCTGCCACGCCCGTGACCTTCAGGTGGCCCTGCTCCAGGTATTTCTCCAGCGTGAGCGGGGAGGCAGCGGCCGGATGGTCCTTGCGCATCAGCACCATCCACATGGTCGTCCAGCAGGCGGACGTGACGCCGACAGACACGAGCGACCGCGCGAGACGGAAAGGGCGGATTTCACGCCTTCGTACTCGACCCTTTCCCGTGGGCTGGCGGCCGTCGAAGGACTGCACCGACAGGCTGATGCCCCCGGGCGCCACCGCACGCAGATGGATGCACAGCTGCGGGAGCAGCAGTACGCCCACGTAGTCGGACAGGCGGCAGGTGGAAAATTGCGCCGCGGCCGTGGCCGGGATCGAAGCCCTTGCTGACCTCGATGGCGCTTTCGATCCTCGCATGAACGGCCTTGCGGGGAAGCTGCGCGCCAGGCGCACGGCCTCGGGCGTGGGCTACAATCCATCGCCTTCGGCCGTGCGCAGCAGCAGCTGGGTCGTTGAACTGGGTGCGCAGCCGGCGCAGCGCATGGCTGACGGCCGAGGAGGTGATGCCCAGCCGCGCTGCGGGCCTGCCCACGCTGCGTTCTTCCACCAGGGCCTCGAAGATCACCAGCAGGTTGAGGTCGATGCTGCGCAGGTTGACCGGAGCCCGGGGCGCGCCGTCTGCATGTTGGAAATGCTGTTCATTTTGATGATGACAAAGATGAGCTTGACTGAATTTTACGTGCGTCACGACAATTGCACCCAGCATTTGAAATGAATGCCATGAATTCACCCAGTTTCAAACCGCTGTTGCGGTAATTGCGACGCAGTAGAAATCAGCGGAACAATATCTGTTTCCAGAAATTCTGCGATACCCATTTTCCATGTATTTGGTCGTCCGATGATTTTCGTTGATTGCGGAAAACGCGCCTATACACCGGCCGTCGCGTCCATGGACGATTATTGGAAAGCCTTTCGCCCATTGGGTGTGGACCGTTGCGTTCTGGTCCAGCCAGCGTGTATGGCCGCGATCACGGCCTGCTCAAGCAGACGCTGCGCCATGCCGAAGGCATGGCCGCATGCGGGCGTGGCGTGATCTACGAGGACACGCCGGATACAGAGATCGAAGCGCTGCACGCCCTGGGCGCGTGCGCGTGCGCGCGGTGCAATGCGCTGTTTTATCTCCGGGCGGAGTCTCCGTCTCCAGCCTGCGGGCCGTGGCCGACCTGCATCCGGGGCCTGGGCTGGCTTGTGCAATTGCTGTGAACGTGGCGTGGATGAAGACCCAGCCTGGCGCAGCGCGTGGCGACATGGGCGTGGCCGTGGTGGTTGGATCACTTCGGCCACCCGTCGCGCCAGCTGGGCGCCTAGGCGGGCCGGGCAGCCGCAACCTGCAGGCGCTGATGAAGGAAGGGCGGGCCTGGGTGTGAAGTTCTCGGGCGCCTACCGGATATCGGCAACGGCATCGGGCCGTGGACCGGGCCGTGGTTCCCATGCACATGCCCTGGTGCAGGCCAATCCGCACCGAGATCGTATGGGGGTCGGACTGGCCGCATCCGGAATAAAGGCCCGTATCGAATTCCGCTGGCGAATTGGCACAGGCATTGGTGGATTGGGTTTCGGAGGTGGAATACAGGCACACGGTATTGGTCGATAACCCCGCGCGCTGTATTGGAGTCATTGGATTTTCAATAGCAGGAGGACATAGAAAATGAATCGAATCACATCGGGCCGCAGAGGCTTTATCCGCACGCGGTATCTTTCGCGGCGCTGGCTGCGGCATCGGCCTGCATCGGCAGTGCAGGCGCGCGCATTTCCGCGGCCAAGCCGCTCACGATGGTTCGTGCCCTTTGCTCCGGGCGGCAACGTGGACATCGTGGCCCGCACGTGGGCATACCGCTGTCCCGGCATGCGGGCCAGTCCGTGATCGTGGAACAACCAGTGCGGGCGGCGGTGGTTGCTCGTGGGCTCGGGCTGGGTGGCGCGTGCCGAGCCGGTCGGGCATACGCTGCTGGTGGCCACCGCCGGGCCAGTTGGGCACCTTGCCCGAGATGATAAAACTGCCCTACCGCGCCGACAGCTTTGCGCCCATTGCCGTGGTCAGCCGCACGCCCGTGGTCGTGGTGGTGCGCGCCAACGACGCGCGCTTCAAGACCGCGGCTGCGATTTACATCAAGGCGATGAAGGCCAAGGATGGCAGCGTGACCGGTTGGGCCATGCCTGGCCCGGACTCGCCCAATCACATGGCCGTGCTGCAGGCTGGAAGATGCGGTGAAGGTGCGCGTCAATCCCGTGCCCTACATGGGATCGGGGCCGGCCTGGTTACGATCTGATCGGCGGCAAGATCGATGCCCGTGGTGGACCCAGATCACCAGCTCCACGCCGCAATATCAAGTGAGCAGTTCAGCCCTGCGCGCGGCCTGTTCGTGCTGGGGGCCGCGCGCCAGGGGCGGGCTGGCCGATGATGTGCCCGACCCTGGCCCAGATGGGCCGCCTGCGGTGTTCGATGCCACCACCTTCGTGGGCGATGTTCGCGCCCAAGGGTGCGCCCGACGGGCCAGCGTGGACCAGCTGATGGCTGGATCTCCAGTCTGTGGCCGACCGGAGTTCAGCCGCCATGATCCGCGAAATGGGCAGCGAGCCCTTCCCAGGCCAGCGCGAGAGCCGTGCTGCAGCGCCTGGTCAGCGAAGAGGCCGCGCTGGCGGCGCGGGCTGACCCGGCAGGGGCGTCCTGCGCGCGGAGTAGCCGCCGCGCGCACTTCTTCGTACCACCCGGCCAGCCAGCCCGTCGCGGCGCGGGTCGCTGGCGATCTGGTATAGCCCTCCACGGCGGGATCGCCCATGCGCCAGATGAACTGGCCGGCGCCGAAGTCCTGGTAGGGGTCAGTGGATGACCTCCACCTGGTGGCGCCCAGCGCCTGCAGGCCGGCGATGGTGGTCGGGTCCATGCCGCCTTCCACGTTGATGGCCCAAGCCTTCGTTGACGCGCCAGCGCGGCGCCATCGCAGGCCCGCCTGGGGCGACTGGCGGTAGTCCAGCATGCGCACCACAGTCTTGCATGTGGCCCTGGGGGGCTGCATGTTGCCCTGCCCATGACGCCGAAGCTCCATCCACGGGCTGGCCGTCGCGGTCTTCAGGAAGGCCGGAATGATGGTGTGGAAGGGCGCTTGCCCGGGCCCCCACCAGGTTGGCGCGGTTTGGGATGGAATGCTGGGGGTCCGTGCGAAGCCGTATGGCCGCGGTTTTTTGCAGGCTGATGCCGAAGGTCGGGCTCCACACGCCCGAGCCAAAGCACGAGAAGTTGCTCTGGATGAAGCTGACCATCATTGCCGTTTCTCGTCGGCTGGAGTGTCCGTCAGGTAGATGGTGCCGCCGCTCACGGGGTTGCCGGCTTGAAGTCCTGGCACGGCGCGGATCGATCAGCCTGGCGCGCGAGGCCAGGTAGGCGTGTCGTCGAGCATCCTGCGGCTGGGCGTTTCACCTCCATGTCCGCGTCGGCCACGTAGCGGGTAGATGTCGGCAAAGGCTGCCAGCTTCATGGCCTCGATCTGCAGATGCTGGGAGGCCACGCCATCCACGGCAGGCTGGCCAGGTCGAAATTGGACAGAATGAAGCCCAGCGCAATCTGCAAAACGCCCACCCCCCCCCCCCCCGGCAATGCCTTGCCCGCCCCGGCGGGATCTCGTGCAGCGTGTGGCCCGCGGTAGTCCTTGGCCAGCGGCTAGCTCCCATTGCACCTCGTGCGCGGCCATGTCGGCCATGCCCAGGCAGCCGCCGTGCTGCTGCACGAATGAGGTCACGGCCCGTGCAATCTCGCCTACATAAAAGGCCTTGCCGCGCGTTGGCACCAATGGCGCGCAGGGCGCGCGCTGCAGCGGGAAAGCAAAAACAGCTCGCCCACTTCCGCGCGCGCGGCCCCGGGGCAGGAAGCTTTCCCTGAACCCGGCTGCGATTGCAGCTCGGGCGCGCCTGCGGCCCATTTCTGCTGGACCACGGGCGGAACCAGGTAGCCGCGCTCGGCGATATCGGCGGCCGGAGTCCATCAGCGCGTCAAAGGGCAAGCTTGCCGAAGCGCTCGTTCAGGGCCACCAGGCGCTGACGGCGCCCTGGCACCGTGTATGGAGTCCACGCCCCCTGGCGCGGCGGTTGTCCTGGCGGCCGTAGCGCTGGTGGTGCGGAGTACTCGGGCGCCCATAGCCTGCCGGTGCGCGCGGCCGCTGGCGTTGAGCCCGTGCAGCATCTCTTGCCATCCCCGAAGGATGCAGAAGGCGTCCGAGCCCAGGCCGTTGCTCCACCGGCTCGACGATGGTCCATGGCCGCCGCCGCCGCAATGGCCGCGTCCACCGCGTTGCCGAGCCTGCCCACAGCATTGCGCAGCCGGCCTGCGCCGCCAGCGGGTGGGAAGTGGACACGGCCATTGCGCGCGAACACGGGCACCCGCCTGGAGTCGTAGGGTTGCCGGGAGTGAAGGAGAGAGGAAGATGCGTGCATGAAAGAATCCTGCCTCAAGTCGGCGGTGATGCCCATGGTCTTCACGTCGCGGACTCCAGCGCGTCAGCTCGCGGTCGATCTGCTGCTTGAAGGACTTGGGGTCGCTGGTCTAGGGGTCCAGGCCCTGGGCCTCGAACTGGGGCCTGCACTTCGGGGCGCTCCTGATCTTGCGCACTTCCTGGGCCAGCCGCTCGACGATGGCCGGGTCCGTGCCGCCCGTGGATGAACAGGGCCGTACCAGAACGTGAAGGCATAGCCGGGCAGACCGGCTCGTGCGACGGTGGGCACGTGGGAGCATGGTTCTTGACGCGCTGCTTCGTGCTTCACGGCCAAGTGCATGCGGGTCTGGCCAGGTCTTTGGCCGATGGTTGATGGCGGGCGGAATGCCGAGAAGATGGCCTGCAACCTGGCCGCCCGACACATCGGTGATGGCCGGGCCGTTGCCGCGGTAGGGGCACGTGCACGAGGTTCACGCAGCCTGCTGCGCGAAACAGCGCGCCTGCAGGTGCAGCGTGGAGCCAGTTGCCCCGACGATGCGTACGTAAGATGCTGCCGGCGCCTTGCGCGCGGCCTCGATATCATTTCCTGCACGTCTTGTAGGGCAGGGCGGCGACGTTCACTAGCAGCTGAGCGTTGCCGGACTCGGCCACCAGGGTGATGGGCTATCCAGGTCCTTGCGCGGGTCGAAAAAACGACAGCTTCTTCTCGGCCAGCACGGCGCACGGTGTTGCTGCCGATGGAGCCCAGCAGCAGCGTGCAGCCGTTCTTGGGCGCCTTTGGCCACCACTTCGCTGGCGATCAGGCCGCCCCAACCTAGCGCCGCCGCGATTCTCCACCACCACGCTCTGGCCCAGGCGCTGCTGCAGCTCCTTGGCCAGGATGCGGGCCACGGATGTCGTTGGCGCCGCCGGCGGCAAAGCCCACCATGATCTTAGCGGCTGCGAGGGCCAGCATCGGCGGCGGGCGCGGTCCCAGCCGGGGCGCCCCCCCCCCCCCCCCTGCGCAGGTCAACAGGGGCGGCGCAGCAGACGAGCAGGCGGGGGACACGTGGCTGCAGGCATGGTGATCTCCAGAAATCGGGAAGTGGGAGGGTGCGATCAGGACGATCGGCTATCGTTGCCAGCGATTTTGATGATAGAAACTGTTTGGTGAAAGCTGTAATATTCTTACGAATCTCATTGAAAGTAAAACTTTTATGCCAAGCCTGCGCATTTCTTCGCACTTTTCTGTCCGTGGGGCGAGGGCTCCTTCACCGCGGCCGCCGGACAGCGCGTTGGCCTGACCCAGGTGGCCGTGGGGCTGCAGATGCGCACGCTGGAAAACGACCTCCAAGCGCAAGCTGTTCGCGCGCCAGGGCAAGCTGGTCACGCTCAACGAGCAGGGCCGGGCGCTGGTGCCCATTGCCACCCAGCTGGTGGCGCTGTACGAGCAGGCCAAGCACGGCACGCGGGCGACGCACCGCTGGGCCGGCACCGTTGCAGTTCGGCTCTCATCGTCTCGGCGCTGAGCCAGTGGTGCGCGCCAGCTTGGAGCTCAAGCGCCAACCATCCGGCGGTGGACCCTGCAATGTGGTCTCCGGCAAGTCCAACGGCGATCGCCAGGTGGAGAACCATGGAGTGGATGCGGGCGTGGTGGTCTACAACCCGGCCATCAAGCGCCCCTCGCTGGGTCTTGGACATCGCTGTACGCGAGCCCATGGTGCTGCTGGCGCCGCGCGCTGCCGGCCGCGCGGCGCCCGCGACATGGTGGAGCGTCTATCCCTTCATCCGCTTCGACCGCACCGAGCACACGGGCGAGCTGGTGGAGCGCACGCTGCGGCCGCCTGCGCGCCAAGCCCCCAGGAGTTCCTGGAGCTCAACTCATCGAGACCAACGTGGAGCTGGTGCGCGACGGCATGGGCGTGGCCATGCTGCCCAATCTGGCGCGGGACAGTGGCTGGGAGGGCGACCCGCGCCTGCGCGTGCTGCCCATTGCCCCGACCGCCGAGAGCGGCAGATCGCCCTGGTGCAAGCTGCGCACGGCGGCGCGCGCCGAGATCATTACCGCCGTGGGGCCAGCAATTCGTGGCGGCGCTGGCTGTGCCGGACTGAGTGTGCCGGCCTGAGCGCGGCGCTGTGGTGTTGCGCTGATCCGCGTGTCTTAAGTTGGCGTATTGCGCGAGCCCGTGGCCATGGACCAGTTCTCTCTCCTGTCCACCTCGACAGGTTTGACGAACACGTCCTCGGGCCGCAGGCCGGGGCTTTCGACCAGCAGCTCGGCGATGCGGCTGAACAGCGCCCTTCTTCTGCTCCAGGCTGCGGGTGTTGCTGACGTGAGCTGCACCAAGCACCAGATCGTCGCGCGCGCCACGCCAGGTAGGAGGCGCTGTAGCGGAAGTTGTCGCCGTCATGCTCGGTGTGGTCATGAACTGGTGCGTCCTCGGCCACGTTGAAGGTCTCGCGCATGGGCGCGGTAGAGGCTGTCGCAGCGATGGCTTGGCGGTAGGCGGGGGACTTGCCGGCGCGCATGTTGATCCGGGTCATGGCATGCATGGTGAGTGGCTCCTTTGCGTTGAGTTGAGATTGCGTTGCTTTTTGCGTTGCTTGCGTTGTGGGAGCTCGAAGGTAGGGCGTGCCAGATATTTTGAAAAACCATGATTGCTGATTGATCAGTAATAATGAATTGCAAGGAATCAACGACCCCTTGACCTGGATGCAGTGCAGAGCTTCGTGCACCATCGCGGAGCTGGGCAGCTTCACGCGTCGCGGCCGAAGCCATGGCAGACCACGCAGGCCGCCGTCAGCTCAAGCTCAAGCGGCTGGAGCATGCGGCTGGGCTGCAGGCTGGTCGAGCGCACGCCCGCGCCATGTGCAGCTGTCGGCGCTGGGCGCGACTTCCTGCCCCATGCGCGCGAACTGCTGCAGGCCCATGAGCGCGCACTGGCGCTGGCCGTCAGCCACGCGCCAGCGGCTGACCCATCGGCCATCAGCGACCACGTGGCCGATGGCCTGAGCTGCCGGCCCTGATCGAGCGCCGCATGAATGGCAGGACCCGCAGCTGCTGATCGACATCCGCATCGCATCGTCCGGCCGCTGCTGAGGGGTTTGACCGGCGGCGAGTACGACACGGTGATCGTGCGCCACGCATGCCGGGCGTTGACTGACGGCGAGCTGCTGGCCGAGGAGCCCTTCGGCTGGTTTGCCGCGCCCGGCTGCAGCACCGCGCGGGCGAGCCCCCCTGCCGCTGGCCACTGCTGGCCGAGCCCTGCGGCGTGCGCGCATGGCCGGGCAGCTGCTGGAATACGGCCGCGCATGCCGTGGAACCGAGGTGTTCGTGGGCGGATCGACGGCAGTGGCAGCTGTTCGGCCCGCCGTTCATGGCGGAGTCTGGCGTGGCCGCGCTGGCGCCGCGCATGCTGGGCCCTGGGCGCCGTGGACGTGGGCCCGCGCCTGGGCCTGCCCACGCTGCCGCGCCTGCCGTGCTGCTGCACACCCGCGTGCGCGAAGGTCGGCGCGGAGCTCGCGCGGCGCTTGGATGCGCTGGGCGCCGCCTCTTCAAGTCCGCCGTGCGTGGCTAGCAGCCAACAATCGGCCCGGCAATGGCACGCATGCCGCTTGTGCCTGCGGGCCAACGGGCGATAGACTCGCTCCCCTCCATCCACCTCACCCTTTCGAGGTGCACCATGCCCCGCCGCACAGCTTCCTGCTGAAACGACTCGTCACACGCTGATCCTGGCCTTGCCCGGATGTCTTTGCGTGTGCGCTGCGGTGCGTGGCCTTTTGAGGGGCTTGCGGCTGCGACCGTCCGGTTTGCGGACGGCTTCGCCGACAGTCCTGCCAACTTCCCCTTCGACAGCCTGCCGGCCCGGCCACCACGGGCCAGGCCGCGCTGTCGCTGCATCCCCTGCATTGCGGCGCCTGGCGTCGTCGTCGGCTTTTCCCGCCCCATGGCATGTCGCCGTGGGGTGCTGCATCGTTTTCGGAAAGCACGACATGACCCCATCCATTGCCCAAGGCGCTCACTTTCTTTCGAGCGTCGAGATCCTCAAATACCCCCGCACGCCGCACCTGCGCGGTTCGCGCCTGCAGTTCCGGTGACCAGGGACGACGCCGTGCCCTATGAGCGGCTGGCCGGCCGGCACATCGTCGTCGAGGAAAAAACTCGACGGCGCCAACGCCGCAGCTGAGCTTTGCCGGCGACGGCCAGTTGCTGCTTGCAGTCGCGCGGCCACTACCTGGACAGCGAGCGGCCCGGCGGGCGCGAGCGCCAGTTCAACCTCTTCAAGCAATGGGCCCAGGCCCATGAGGGCGCGCTGCCGTCCCTGCTGGACGACCGCTACCAGGTGTTCGGCGAGTGGATAAGTTGCCAAGCACTCGCTTTCTACGACGCGCTGCCGCACTGGTTCTGCGGGTTCGACATCTGGGACCGCTCGGCGCAGTGCTTCCTGGACACGCCGCGCCGCCATGCCCTGCTGGCCGGCGTGCCGTGGTCTCGGTGCCTGTGCTCTACAGCGGGGCGGCGCCCCGGCGCATGCAGGACTGCTGGCGCGCTGGCCCCCTCGCTGGGCCGCAGCGCGCGCTGGCGCCAGGCCTTCGAGCAGGTGGTGGGCCCGCCAGAAGCTGGACCTGCCTCTGTGCTGGCGGCAGACCGACGGCTCCGAGCTGGCCGAGGGCCTGTACCTCAAGGTGGAGGAGGACGGCCAGACCGTGGCGCGCTACAAGTTCGTGCGGCCGGACTTCGTGCAGGTCATCCTTGACTCGGGCTCGCACCACAGCGAGCGGCCCATCGTCCCCACGGGCTGCGCGAGGGCGCAGACATCTTTGCGGCAGATATTTCAAAAAAAGCTGGTGAGGCCTGCAGCGCAGACCCATCGCAAGGAGATTTCCATGACGAACTGGAAACAGATCCAGTCCCTGGTGCGCAGCCCGGCGCCGACCCCGACTTCGCGGCCTGCCTGGCCGCCTTCCCCCAGCTGGAGCAGGCCAAAACCACGCCGCAGGACCCGTCTACACGCCGAAGGCGATGTCTGGACGCACACGCAGATGGTGGTGCGCGAACTGCTGGCCGATCCCCGGCCATGCGGCGCTCACCGCCACCGAGCGCGAGACGGTCTTCCTGGCCGCGCTGCTGCACGACGTGGCCAAGTGCTCGACCACCGTGGTAGGCGAGGACGGCCGCATCGGCCAGCCCGGCCATTCGCGCCGGGGTGCGCTGGATGCGCGGCTCATGCTCTGGGAAGCCGGTGCTCCCGTGGACCAGCGCGAAGCAATCTGCCGCCTGATCGCGTGCACAGGTGCCGTTCTTCGCCTTGCCGACTCGCGGCGCGGCCTCTCGCCCGAGTTCATCGTGCGCGAGCTGTCCTGGCAGGTGGACCTGCACCTGCTCACCTGCTGGCGCGGGCCGACATGCGCGGGCGCATCTGCCCGGACATTGCGTCCGTGCTGGTCAACATCGAACTGGTGCGCGAGTTCGCGCTGGAGGAGGGCTGCCTGCGCACGCCACGCCGCTTTGCCTCGGCCGAGACGGCGGTTTGCGCTACTTACCGGGGCGCGCAGCTGCATCCGACTATGCGCTGCACGAGCAGGCCGGCTCGCGCGCCATCGTCATGTGCGGCCTGCCGGCCAGCGGCAAGAACACCTGGGTGGCCGCCCACCATGGCGACCTGCCCGTGGTCTCCTTCGACGATGCGCGTACGGAGCTGGGCTGCGCCACGGCCAGAACGAGGGCGCGGCCGCCCACCACGCCGTGGACAAGGCAAAGGCCCTGCTGCGCGCGGGCCAGCCCTTCGTTTGGAACGCCACCCACCTGTCGAGCCAGATGCGCGGCAAGACCGTGGGGACCTGTGCCTGGCCTACGGCGCCCGCGTGGAGCTCGTGCACCTCGAAGCCAGCCGCCCAACCCTGCTGGCCCGCAACCGCGCGCGCGACACCACGCTGACCAACGCGGCCCTGCTCACTTTGCTGCAGCGCTGGGACGTGCCTTTGCCTTACCGAGGCGCATGCGCTGTCGTTGGTGGTACAATGGAGGGTAGGTCGGGGGGTGGGGGTAGGCCCGCCTTTCGCTCAGTCCCTTCGGATTCCGCGCTCCTTCACCAGCCGGCCCCACTTGGCGGCTCGCTGTCGATGAAGGCGGCGAACTCTGGCTGCTGCCGCCCGCCGAATCGTTGCCCTGGGAGACGATGCGTTCCCGGACTTCCGGGTGCTCCATGGCCTTGGCGAACGCCTTGTTGTGCCGGGTCACGATCTCGGGCGGCGTGCCTTTGGGCGCCACATAGCCCATCCAGTTGGAGACGGTGACCTGGGGGAAGCCGGACTCGGCGAGAAGGTGGGACACGTCAGGCAGCATGGCCAGGCGCTGTGCCGAGGTCACACCCAGCGCGCGGATCTTGCGCGCCTGTATGGAGGGCGCGGCCGCACCGGTCTGCTCGAACATCAGGTCCACCTGTCCCGACAGCAGGGCGGTGGCGGCTGGACCACCGCCCTTGAAGGGCACGCCGATCATGTCCAGGCTGCCGCCGCCTCGAAAAGCTCGGCCGAGAGATGGTGCGCGCCGCCCGGCCCTGCATTGGCGATGTTCAGCTGCCCCGGCCTGTCCTTGGCGGCCGTCACCACATCGGCCACGCTGCGATAGGGCTTGTCGGCGGGCGTGACCAGCACCAGCGGGGCTTTTCTCCAGCAGGATGATGGGGACAAAGGTCTGGGATCGAAGTTGAGCTTGGGATAGATCCAGGGATTGACGGCCAGCGGCCGAAGCTGCCCATGGCGATGGTGTAGCCGTCGGCTGCGGCGCGGCTCACGAACTCCATTCCGATGTTGCCGCTGGCGCCCGGGCTTGTTGTCCACGATCACGGGCTGGCCCAGTATCTGCGCCAGCTGCCTGGCCACGAGCCGGGTCTTGACGTCGGTGTTTCCGCGGCCGCGAAGGGCACGACGATGGTGACGGCGCGGACGGGGTAGCCGTCGGGGGCGGTCTGGGACCGGGCCGTGGCCGAAGCCAGGACCAGGATGGCGGCGGCCGTGGCGGCCAGCGCGGGATGAAGCTGCATGTCGTCTCCTGTGGTTTTCTGAAGGGAAGGCAAATGCCGGGAAAGGGCGCGCCCTCACTCGGCCACGATGCGGGCCGAAGTCACGATGGCGGCGTACCTGGCGGTCTCGGCGGCGATGAAATCCTTGAACTCCTGCTGGGACATGGGGGCGGGCTCGCCCGCCCAGTTCGCGCAGGCGCTGCGCCAGCGCGGGATCCTTGAGCGCATTGACCACCGCCGCATGCAGCCGCGCCTGGACGGCGGCGGCGTGGAGGCGGGCGCGAAGAGGCCGAACCAGTTGTCCAGGTCGTAGGAGGCCAGGCCCGTGGACTCGGCAAATGGCGGCAATGCCGGGGGCGAAGCTGGCGCGCTGCGCTGAAGTCACCGCCAGCGCCTTGACAACGGCCGCTCTTGATGAAGGGCGCGGCCCCCGCGTAGCTGACGAAGGCCAGTTCGACCACGCCCGAGGACACGTCCACTAGCTGGTTGGCCGCGCCCCGGTAGGGCACGTGGTTCAGCCGGATGCGGCCAGCGACTGCAGCAGCTCGCCATTGAGGGTGCTGGGGATTGCCCACGCCGCTGTGGCGTAGCCGAGCTTGCCGGGGCTGGCCTTGGCCAGGCGCACCAGTTCATCGATTGTTGCTGGCCGGCAGGCCGGGCGAGGCCACCAGCACGTTGGGCACGCGCGTGACCAGGGTCAGGGGGGCCAGGTCGCGGGACGGCTGGTAGGGCATGCGGCCCTGGTGCACCAGCGGGGCGATGGCGGGTTTTCGCCGGCCGAGCCAGCAGCAGCGTGTGGCCGTCGCCCGCCGCGCGTGCCACGGCGCCTGCGCCCAGCATGCCGCTGGCGCGGGCCTGTTGTCCACCACCACCGGCTGCTTGAGCGTCACGCGCAGCCGCTCGGCCAGCAGCCGGGCCATGCGTCGACGCCGCCGCCTGCCGTGAAGGGAACCACGAGGGAGTGATGCTGCGCTGCGGCGCGTCCTGGCCGCAGCGGGCAGGTTGCCGATGAGGCTGATGAGGCCAATGAGGCCGGCGAGCAGCGCGTTGCCCAGGTTGCGCAGCAAGCTGCGGCGGGGAAGGGAGCGGACATGTCAAAACTCCTTGGCGGCCTTTTAGCCGGGTTTCAGGGAAAGCGAGATGAGGCGTTTGATTGCATTTTAGAAATTCAAAATGCAAAATATCAGCTATGGAAAACACCGAGAACCCCTTTTCCGCATCCTTGAACTGGACGGAGTCCGCTACCACGATTGCCGATGTGCCGGGCGTGCTGGGCGAGTGCCTGCCGCGCCTGCCCGTGGTGCTCAGGTTGTTGCTGAGAACGTGCTGCGCCACATGGAGGGAGCAGGAAAGGGACGCTGCCGTGGCTGCCCTGCGGGCTGGCTGGATCACGGCAGCAGCGAGGCCGAGATCGCCTTCCAGCCGGGCCGCGTGCTCATGCACGACACCACCAGCACGCCGGCGCTGGTCGACATCGCAGCCATGCGTGATGCCCTGCAACGAAGAGGGCGTGGATCCGGCCGTGCTCAATCCGGTTGCTGCCCGTCGACGTGTCGGTGGACCACTCGCTGGCCGTGGAGGCCTATGCAGCGCCGGGCGCCGCCCAGGCCAACCTGGAGCACGAGATACGGCGCAAAATGCCGAGCGCTACCGCTTCCTGCGCTGGGCCTCCAGGGCCCTGGCCATGTGACCATCCACCGCCGGGCACGGGGATCATGCACACCATCAACCTGGAGCAGTTGGCCACCGTGGTGACCACCGAGAGAGCGCGGCGGCAGGCCTGGGCCGTGCCCGACTGATGCTGGGCACGGACAGCCACACACCCATGGTCAACGGCATCGGGCGTGCTGGGCTGGGGCGTGGCGGGCTGGAGGCGCAGACCGTGATGTTCGCATGCCCACATGCTGCGCATCCCGATGTTTCGGCGTGCGGCTGACCGGCGCGCTGCACCCGGCGTGCAGGTCCAGCGACCTGGCCCTGGTCGCCACCCAGCGGCTGCGCGCCCTGGGCGTGGGCCGGCGAGTTCGTCGAGTACTTCGGCCCCGGCGTTGTCCACGCTGACGGCGGGCCAGCGCAGCGTGGTGGCCAACATGGCGCCCGAGTACGGCGCCACCACCCGGGCTACTTCGCGGTCGATGGCCAGACGCTTGACTACCTGCGCGCCACGGGCCGCAGCCCGCAGCGCGTCGCCACTGGTCGAGGCCTATATGCGTTGCCCAGGGCCATGTGGTTCGATCGCAGGCCCAGCCGCGCTACACACGCCAGATCGAGATCGACCTGGACGCGTGGGCTGGCACATTGCCGTCCGCGCCGCCCGCAGGACCTGCTCGACTATGGCGACAAGCGCCCGCGCGCTGCAGGCCGTGGGCTTTGTTGCGTCCGGCGCGCAGGCCGGGCTGCCGCGCCATGCCGTGGCGCTGGCCGCCATCACCAGCTGCACACCAATACCTCGGGACCCCGCGCTGCTGGTCGCCGCCGGGCTGGTGGCGCGCAAGGCGCGGGGCGCTGGGGCTGAAGGTCCCCGCATGGGTCAAGACATCGCTGGCACCGGGCTCGCCGGCGGCTGCCTCTATCTGGCGCGCGCCGGGCTGCTGCAGGACCTGGAGGCCGTGGGCTTCGGCATCGTGGGCTACGGGCTGCACCACCTGCATCGGCAACCCTGGCCCGCTGACGGAGCCGGTGCGCCAGGCCCAGCGCGCCGGCCAGGCCAAGGCCGTGGCCATTTTGTCGGGCAACCGGAATTTCCCGGGCCGCGTGCATCCGGACATCGAGCTGAGCTTCATCATGTCGCCGTCCCTGGTCATCGCCTTCGGCCTGGCCGGCGACGCGGCCCCGCAAACCTGCGCCTCGAGCCCGTGCAGCAACCTGGCGATGGTCGGCCCGTGTTCCTGGTCGACCTCATGCCCCACCCGCGAGGAAGTCCAGGCGGCGCTGGCGCTGGGCCTGCACCCGCAGGACTTCGGCCGCGACTTCGCGCGGGCCACGCTCAACCCGGCCTGGCATGCGCTGAAGGGCCCGAGGGGCCGTTGTTTCCCTGGGACGCGCGGTCCACCGCGCTGCGCCGCCCGCCCTTTGCGGCGATGTCCGAGGGCAGCCAGTGGGCCGCTACCAGGCCCACCCGCTGCTGGTGGTGGGCGACGACATCACCACGGACCATATCTCGCCGGCCAGCGCCATCCCGCCCGACAGCCTGGTGGCCGATTTCCTGGTGGAGCGCGGCGACGACCGGGGTGATCTCAACGTCTTCGCGTCGCGGGCGCGGCAACTGGGAGGTGATGGTGCGGGCGGCCTTTCACAGCAAGGACGCTGAAGAACCTGCTGGGCGCCGGTGCCCCCGTGGCCCATGGCCTGCATGCGCCGTCGGGCGAGATCGCGCCGCTGTGGGACATCGCGCAGCGCTACCGCAAGGCGGGCCAGTCCGTGGTGCTGGTGGCCGGCGAGCGCTACGGCACGGGCTCCTCGCGCGAGTACTGGGCCGCCAAGGCCAGCGCCTGCTGGGCATACGTGCCGTGCTGGCCCTGAGCTTCGAGCGCATCCACCGCTCCAACCTCATCGGCATGGGCATCGTGCCGCTGCGCTTGCCTGCGGGCATGGGCCCGCAGGAACTGGCGCTGCAGCCGGGCGACCGTATCGAGATCGATGCAGCACCGTCCGACGCCCTGGCGCCGCGCTGCGCCGTGCCCGTGCGCATACTGCGCGGCGATGGCAGCGTGCAGGCGCTGCAGGCCACGGCCGCCGTGGAGACGCAGCTGGAGGCCGGGCTGCTGCGCAGCGGCGGCGTGATTCCTTCCATCCTGCGGGCAGGCGGCGGGCGCTGATGTGGCATGGCATGACAATGGGGGCATGAAGACCTCCACCCAGCTGTGCTCGCAAATCCTGGCACTGGCCCGTTCCGAGCAATGGGACAGCGAACCCACCTGGCCGCCCCCAGGGTCTGGCCGACCGGCTGCGCGTCTCCGCCAGCCCGTCAACGAGGCCTTGCAGCAGCTGGAAGAGCAGGGTGTGGTGCGGCGCGAGCGCAACCGGGGGTTTTTCCTGGCCCTGCCGCATGACCGGATTCCGGCCGAACTGCTGGCCGAGGCGGCCGGCCGGCGACCAGGACCTGACCGAAGCCATCTACTTTCGCATCGCCGAGGACGGCTGCGCGCCAGCCTGCCCGAATCCGTCACCGAGGCGCGCTGCGCACGCGCTACGGCCTGAGCAAGGCCCAACTGGCGGCCGTGCTCAACCGCGCATCTTCGCAGGAGGGCTGGATCGAGCGCAAGCCCGGCTACGGCTGGACCTTTGCGGCCATGCTGACCACGCCCGACAGCCTGCTGCAGTCCCTACCGCCTGCGTATGGCGCTAGAGCCGGCCGCGCTGCTGGAGCCCGGTACCGGCTGGACCGCGCCGTGCTGCAACGCTGCCGCGCGGCCGAAATCCACTTGCTCGAAGGCGGCATCGCCACCGACCCGGCCGACCGCATCCACGACCGGGGGGTGAACTTCCACGAGTCCCTGGTCGAGGCCTCGGGCAACGTGTTCTTCATCGACACCATCCGCCGCGTCAACCGCGTGCGGCGCCTGCTGTCCTACCGCTCCATGCAGGACGGGCGCGCTACCGCGAGCACTTGCGAGCAGCATCTGAACATCCTGGAACTGCTGGGGCGCGAGCGCAACGAAGAAGCCTCCCTCGCCATGCGCGAGCACCTGGCGAGCACCTTGCGCAACCTGGCCAGCATCAGCGATCTCCTCGGTCCCGGCGCAGCGTCCCCAGAACCTTCGCGTACCTCTTCGCGTATCCCTTCGCGTACCTCTTCCACGCCCCGGCGGGCATCCCGTTGACCCTTGAAGCGAGCCATCCATGAACCTTTCCTCCCAGCTGCTGTCCACCCATCGCGCGCTTGCCGCATCCGCGCATCCAATCAACACCTACCGGCAATCCCATCCTTGCGCGGCTGCAGGCCGATGGCCAGCCGCAGGCGTGTCCATCGACCTGGCCCGGCGCCTTGCGCAGCAGCTGGGGCTGGAGCTGGAACTGGTGGTCTTCGATACGGCCGCCAAGTCGGTGGATGCCGTCACGCGCGGAGGAGGCCGACTTCGGCTTCTTTGCCGTGGACCCCCGTGCGCGGCGCGGGCATCGGCTTCACGGCGCCCTATGTGCTGATCGAGGGCAGCTACCTGGTGCGCCAGGATTCGCCGCTGACCGACAACGCCCAGGTGGACCGGGCCGGGCACACCGTGGTGGTCGGCAAGGGCAGCGCCTATGACCTGTACCTGAGCCGCGAGCTCAAGCATGCGCAGATAGAGCGCGCCGTGTCCTCGCCCGCCGTGGTGCAGACCTTTTGTGGAATCGACGGCGACGTGGCCGCCGGCGTCAAGCAGCAATTGGAGGCTGATGCCGCCCGCCTGCCCGGCCTGCGCCTGCTGCCGGGCCGCTTCATGGTGATCCAGCAGGCCATGGGCCTGCCAAGGGGCGGGGCGATGAGGCCCTGCGCGTGCTGGCGGCCTTTGTGGAGGAGGCCAAGGCTTGCGGCTTTGTGGCCGAGGCGATGCAGCGCCATGGCATTCAGGGCGCGGCCGTCGCACCGCTGGCGGGCGCATCGGGCATGGAGCACCTCAGCGTCGCGCCCCCTGTACGCCTACGTGGGTTCGCGCACCACGCGCGAGCGCGACGCACGTGGCGAGGGCATCACCGTCTATCGCGTGGACGAAGCCACGGGCGGCCTGCAGCATCTGCAGACCGTGGACGGGCTTTCCAACCCCTCGTTCCTGGCGCTCGATGCAGCCGGCACCCGGCTCTACAAAAACCGTGCATGGCGATGGCCATGAGGTCAGCGTCTTCGCACGACGATTGCCGCAAAACGGGCCGCCTGGCGTTGCTGCAGACCCGGGACTGCGGCGGGCGCAACCCCGGTTGCACCTGGCCATCGCCCCGGGTGGACGGCAGTCTG
Source organism: Lithobates sylvaticus (assembly GCA_028564925.1). Lineage (NCBI taxonomy): Eukaryota > Metazoa > Chordata > Amphibia > Anura > Ranidae > Lithobates > Lithobates sylvaticus. The sequence goes on from CM053026.1 coordinate 792,180,363, forward strand.
GTGGTCTCCGACCATCTGGGCGAGCCGGCTGCCAGCGATGGCCACCAGGTGTATTGGCGGGCCAGGGCGGTACGCTGGCCGTTGATGTCGATCGCACCGGTACGGGCGCCTGGGCTCCGTTTGCAGCAGCGGCTTTGCGCTACCGGGCCAACCCGGGCGCATCGCAAGGAGCAGCCGTTTGCCAAGCCGCACTTCAAACCCCTTCTCGCCGGTGACGGGCGCTTCGTGCTGGTGCCTGACAAGGGGCAGGATCGGATCTTCATCTTCGCCTTCGAGCACGGGCGGCTGGCGCCTGCGCCCCAGCCCTGGCTGGACTGCCGCGAAGGCTCGGGCCCGCGGCATATGGCCTTCCATCCTGCGCTGGGCCTGCGCCTTTATGTGGTCAACGAACTGGACAACCACGTGCTCTCACCTGCCGCTTCGATGCGGCCACGGGGGCGCTGCAGGGCTTGCAGATCCTGTCCACCCTGCCGGAGCGCTTTGTGGGCAACAGCCGGGCGGCGGGCATCGAGGTCTTGCGCGACGGCGGCAGGTGCTGGTGTCCAATCGCGGCGCTGACGGCATTGCGGTCTTCGATGTCGATCCTTTGACGGGGCTGCTGCACGCCAGTGGCGGCTTCGCCTCGGGCGGGGCGCACGCCGCGCTTTTTCCACGTCCCTCGCCGACGGGCGCCTGCTCTATGTGCTCAACGAGGACAGCGACAGCATCGTCTGCCATGCCCCGGATGACGCCTGGCGCCCGTCTGGCAGCACCCACTGCGCCAGCCGGTGTGCTGGTGTTCGCGCGGTAGCCGTTCCACGCACACTCTGCCCTCCGGGGCAGGGTCAGGCGCCGCGCAGCACCAGCAGGTCGATGCTGGCCGGAGCACGCCCAGGCGCACGGCAAAGCCGGCCCACAGGCCTGCGCCGGCGCTGACGAAGAGAGCTTCATGGCGCCGACCTCGTACTCGCCGCGCACAAAGCCGTCATTGGCGGGCGCCACCAGCCATTGGTCCATGCCCAGGATCAGTCCGCCGTGCGTATGGCCGACAGCTGCAGGCCCACGCCGTGGGCCGCATTGTCGCGGGCGCGGTCTTGGGCTGGTGGGCCAGCAGCAGGTGGTATTGCGCACCGGCCTCTTTGGCCTGGCGGGCCACGGTCTCGATGTCGGGCGGCACGCCTTCGGCCACGGAGGGGTCGGTGTTTCTGGCGCGACAGGCGGCCGTAGGCCGGATCGCCGATGCCCGACAGCCGCCAGGCGCGCGCCTGCACATCGATCAGCTGCATGCGGTTTTCCAGCAGGTTCAGGCCCAGGCGGCGGAATTCGGCATCCAGGCGTCGTAGCCGCTGTAGTACTCATGGTTGCCGGGCGCGCGCCCAGACGCCGTAGCGTGCTTGAGCTGCGCCAGCGGCGCGACGTTGGCGCGCTGCGCTGCCCACGTCGCCGTCCACCATGTCGCCGGGCAGCACGATGAGGTCGGGCCGCGCCTCCAGCGTGCGCCGCGCTCCACGATGGTCTGCACATAGCGCGCGTTGTTGATGGGCTGGCGTGGATGTCGGCCAGCACGGCCACGCGCAGGCCTTCCCAGGCCGGTGGGCAGGCGGGCAGGCGCAGCGTGCGTTCGTGCACCTCGGGCGGGGCGCAGCGCATTGGCCACGCCCCAGGCCGACAGCTAGGCCCGCAGGGCCAGTGCGCCGGCCGTGAGCAGCGGGGCGTGCAGGCGCTGCTTCCAGTCCTCGCGCCGGGCCACGGCGGCCAGCGCCCAGAGGCCGTCGCGCAGCACGATGAAGACCGCCAGCATCAGCAGCAGGGCCAGCACCCAGCCGCCCGGCACCTGCAGATAGGCCAGCGTGCGGTACTCGACGTGCCCTCGCGCAGCAGCACCCAGCAGCAGGGCGGGCGTGCAGCCCAGGGCCGCCGTGGCGACGGCCGCCATCAGGCGTGCGCGGCGCGGCATCAGGCGGACGGGCCACCACAGCCACAGGGCCAATAGCGGGATGACGAGGGCGGCAAGAGTAACCATGGGGAGCTGATCGAGGAAGACGGGTGAGGCGGCCAGCGCCGGGAGCGGCAAGGCGAGCGCCGATTGTGCGCAATGCCAAGCATGCCGCTGGCCTGACTTGGCGAAGGCCCTGGCATGCGGGGGTTTTCATGCGGGCGGCACAGGGCAGGCGTATATGGAAATCTGCAGCCCGCGTGGCGCCGCCGGCATGGCGCGGGGATAATCCAGCCCCTTATGCCTTTGAAGATCAGCTTCCTGAATCCCTGCCCGTATCCGCCCGCCGTGAGGAAATCATGGAGGCCATGGACCGGCACCAGTCTCATCGTGTGCGGCGAAACGGGCTCGGGCAAGACCACGCAGCTGCCCAAGATCGCGCTGGCGCTGGGCCGGGGCAAGGTCAACGCCACGCCGACGACAAGGGCCAGGTGCGCGGCCACCTGATCGGCCACACGCAGCCGCGCCCGCATTGCCGCCAGCTCGGTGGCCAAGCGCATTGCCGAGGAGTGAACACGCCGCTGGGCGTGTGGTGGGCTACAAGGTGCGGTTTCCAGGACCGCTTTCAAGGACGCCTCGGTCAAGCTGATGACGGACGGCATCCTGCTGGCCGAGACGCAGACCGATCCGCTGCTCAAGGCCTACGACACCTGATCATCGACGAGGCCCACGAGCGCAGCCTCAACATCGACTTCCTGCTGGGCTACATCAAGCAGATCCTGCCCGGCGCCCCGACCTCAAGGTGGTGGTGACATCGGCCACCATCGATGCCGAGCGGTTCTCCAGGCATTTCGAAGGCCCCAAGGGGCCTGCGCCGGTGATCATGGTCTCGGGCCGCACCTACCCCTGTGGAGATGCGCTGGCGCCCCATTCGAGGAAAAGCGCGACCACGACCTCACGACGCCATCGCGAAGGCGTGGACGAGCTGTGGGCCGGCGGCGTCAGCGGCGACATCCTGGTGTTCCTGCCCGGCGAGCGCGAGAGATCCGCGAGGCGGCCGACCACCTGCGCAAGCACCTGGCACAGCAGCCCGTGCTGCGCCATGCCGAGGTGCTTGCCGCTGTTCTCGCGCCTGTCGCAGGCCGAGCAGGACCGCATCTTCGACAGCCACACAGGCCGGCGCATCGTGCTGGCCACCAAACGTGGCCGAGACCTCGCTGACCGTGCCCGGCATCCGCTATGTGATCGATGCGGGCACGGCGCGCGTCAAGCGCTATTCCTTCCGCAGCAAGGTCGAGCAGCTGCTGGTCGAGCCATCAGCCCAGGCGGCGGCCAACCAGCGCGCCGGCCGTTGCGGCCGCGTGGCCAACGGCATCTGCATCCGCCTCTACGACGAGGCCGACTTCGGCACGCGCGCGCGCTTCACCGACCCTGAAAATCCTGCGCTCCTCGCTGGCCGGCGTCATCCTGCGCATGAAGTCGCTGGGCCTGGGCGACGTGGTGAATTTCCCCTTCCTCGAAGCGCCCTCGGGCCGCGCCATTGCCGACGGCTACCAATTGCTGGGCGAGCTGGGCGCCGTGGACGAGCGCGGCGAGCTGCTGCCCATGGTCCGCGAGCTGTCGCGCCTGCCGCTGGACCCGCGCGTGGGCCGCATGATCCTGGAGGCGCGCCACGCGCGGCGCCGTGGCGAGGTGCTGGTCATCGCCTCCGCCCTGTCCGTGCAGGACGTGCGCGAAACCGGCCGCTGGAGCCCAGCAGCAGGCCGACCAGCAGCACGCCAAGTTCGACGACGAGAAAAGCGAATTCAGCGGCTACCTGCGCCTGTGGAAATGGCTGCAGGATGCGCGCGGCGGCAAGGTGGTGGCCAAGAGCCGCAAGGAAATGGCCACGGCCCAGGCGCCTGCCGCCAAGCCATCGGCGCGCAATGCCGCCTTCCTGCCCGTGGCCCAGCGCAGCGGCGGGCAGAGCGTGGCCGCCCCGGCGGCCGAGGCGCTTGGCGGCCTTCCATCCGCAGGACACCGGTCCCGGCACGGATGACGAGCCCTCGCACAAGCTCAGCAACCGCCAGTGGGAGCAGCTGCTGCGCCAGAACTTCATCAACATCCGCCGCGTGCGGGAATGGCGCGACATCCACTCGCAGCTGCTGACCGTGGTCAACGAGCACAAGTGGAAGATCAACACCGAGCCTGCGGGCTACGACGCCGTGCACCTGTCCATGCTGTCCGGCCTGCTGGGCAACCTGGGCTACAAGGGCGATGAAAGCGACGCCTACCTGGGCGCGCGCGGCATCGCTTCTACCCGCACCCGGGCGCCCACCTGTCCCAAGAAGCCGGGGCTGCTGGATCGTTGCGAGCCGAGCTGGTGGAAACCTCGCGCCTGTACGGCCGGGGCATCGCCGCCATCGATCCGCAGTGGCTGGAGGAAGTCGGCGCCCACCTGCTCAAGAAGGCAGCTGCTCGATCCGCACTGGTCCTAGAACCAGGCCTGATGTGGTGGCGCTGGAGCGCGCCACGCTCTACGGCCTGGTGGTCTACAACGGCCGGCGCATGAGCTATGGCCGAATCGACACGCAGTCCGCGCGCGAGATCTTCATCCGCCAGGCCCTGGTGGAGGGGCAGTGGGATACGCGCTGGCACTTCCTGCCCGCCAACCTCAAGCTGGTGCGCAAGGTCGAGGAGCTGGAGCACAAGAGCCGCCGCCGAGGACGTGCTGGTCGATGACGAGCTGATCTACGCCTTCTACGACCAGCAGATCCCCAAGGACGTGTTCAGCGGCGCCACCTTCGACCATTGGTTTTCCGCGAGGCGGCCAAGGAAAACGCCGACCTGCTTGCGCCTGTCGCGCGACGAGCTGATGCGCCCGAGGCGGCCGGCATCACCACCCAGGCCTTTCCCAAGGTGGTCAAGCTCGGCGGCGTGGACTGCACGGCAGCTACCTGCACAGCCCGGGCGACGCGCGCGACGGCATCACCGTCACCGTGCCGCTGTTCGTGCTCAACCAGGTCAGCGACGAGCGCGTGGAATGGCTGGTGCCCGGCATGCTCAAGGACAAGCTCCAGGCCCTGCTCAAGAGCTGCCGCAGCGCCCGCGCAGCCGCTTCGTGCCCCTGCCCGAAAGCGCCCAGCGCCTGGCCGAACTCTTCACCACGCCCGAGCGCTGGGGGCCAGGATCGCTTGATCGATGCCCTGCTCAAGCAGGTGCGCGACGAGACCTCGCTGGACGTCAAGCGCGCCGACTTCAAGCTGGACATGCTCAGCCCGCACCTGTTCATGAACTTCCGAATTCACGGACGAGCATGGACGCCAGCTGGGCCAGGGCCGCAACCTGGCGCGCTCAAGGCCGAACTGGCGCCAAGGCGCGCGGCGCCTTCCAGGCGCTGGCCGCGTTGAAGGTGGCGTCGGTCACGGAGGCCCCTGCACCCGCTGCCAACGCTGCCACCGCGCCCGAAACTGGGGAGGAAGCCAGCGCCCGCTGCCAAGGCGGAAAAGCCCGACCAGGCCACGCCTGCCAGGAATGCCAAGCCCAGCCAGCCCGCCGACAGCCGCTACAAGGAATGGAGCTTTGGCGAGCTGCACGAGCTGTTGGAGATCGGCCGGGGCGGGCAGACGCTGATCGGCTTCCCTGCGCTCATCGACCATGGCGATGCCGTCGGCATCGAGGTCTTCGACGAGCCGAGGTTGCGGCCGCACGCCACCGCGTGGGCCTGCGCCGCCTGTTCGCGCTGCAGATACCGCGACGCGCTCAAGTACCTGGAAAAGAACATTCCAGACCTGCAGAAGATGGCCGTCGCCTACATGCCGCTGGGCACGCAGGAGGAACTGCGCGAGCAGATCATCGACGTGGCCATAGACCGCGCCTTCCTGCAGGAGCCGCTGCCCACCAACGACGCGCAGTTCAAGCAGCGCGTGCAGGACGGACGCGGCCGGCTGACGCGATCGCCAACGAGGTGGCTCGCATTGGCCTCCACCATCCTGGTCGAGTACGCGGCGGCGCAGCGCAAGATCAAGGACACTCCAAGAACGCGCCTGACGCCACGGCCGACGCCGCCCAGCAATTGCAGCGCCTGGTGCCCAAGAACTTCATCGCGGGCCGCGCCCTGGACCCAGTTGCAGCATTACGCGCGCTACCTCAAGGCCATCACCAGCCGCCTGGACAAGTACCGCGCCGACCCTGCGCGTGACGCCAGCCGCCTGACCGAGCTGCGCCGCTGGAGCAGCGCTACTGGCGACTGGTGGCCGAGCGCAAGGGCCACATCGATGCGCGCATGCAGGAGTACCGCTGGATGCTGGAGGAGCTGCGCGTGAGCTTCTTCGCCCAGGAGCTGCGCACGCCGTACCCGGTCAGCATCAAGCGGCTGGACAAGGTCTGGCAGCAGCTGCAGAACTAAGCGCCGCGCCGGCCTGCGGCCCTTTCTTGAGCGGGAGGGCCGCAGGCCATGTTTCAATGCGGCATCTCTTCCACCTTCACGGCACGCGCCGGTTGGAGCGATTGCAAGGCCCAAGGCCTTATGCGCCATCACTGAGATGGGTATTTTTTCAAAGCACGGGTGATCTGTGCAGAACCTGCACAGATGCTGGCCGCTCCGTGGCGTTGCGGCGGGCCCTGTTGCGTTTCTAGACTGCAGGCATCAACCACTTCCCGTTTTCAGGAGCACTGCATGTCACTCGCAGAACAGGCCAGCCAGGCCACCCAATCCACCAGCCATCCCCACCTCCGCGCCCTGTCCGGCGCGCCGGGACGCAGCCAGTTGCCACGGGGTGCCACGGCGCTGCTGGTCATCGACTTCCAGAACGAGTACTTCAGCGGCCGCCTGCCCATCCCGCGCGGCCCGCAGGTCCTGGAGCAGGCCCGGCGCCTGCTGCAATGGGCCGATGCCGGCCAGGTTGCCGTGTTCCACATCCAGCACATTGCCCCTGAAGGTGCGCCCGTGTTCGCCCGTCAATGGCAAGCACCGTCCAGTTCCACCGGGCCTGCAGCCCGCGCGCTGGGCGACACCGTGGTGCAAAAGCGCAGCGTCAGCGCCTTCGTCGGCACCGACCTGGCCGACCAGCTGCGCGCGCGTGGCATCACCACCGTGGTCATCTGCGGCCTCATGACCCACGCCTGCGTGGCCGGCGCCGCACGCGATGCCGCGCCGCGAGTGGGCTTCGAGGTCGTCGTGGCCAGCGATGCCGTGGCCACACGTGAACCATCACGCGCAGCAACGGCGAATCCGTGGGACGCCGACAGCCTGCACCGTGCCGCGCTGGCCGAGATCGAGGATGTGTTCGGCGATGTGCTGTCCACGGACGGCATCCTGGAGCTGGCGCTGCGCTGAGCGGGCTGGGCGGCATCAGCGGTCCATGCTCCACAATTCCCGCCAAAGGAGTGCATGAGCAATGGACAGATGGCAAAGCCATGCGGGTGTTTCTGCGGCGTGGTGGACGCGCAGGGTTTCACGGCGCGGCCCAGGATCGGCTGGGCATGACGCATTCCACGGCGTCGCGCGCCATGTCAAATGGCTGGAGTCGGAGCTGGGCACGCAGTTGCTGCAGCGCAATTCGCGCGGGCTGAGCCTGACCGAATTGCGGGGCGCAGCTACTACCTCAGTTGTGTGCAGTTGCTGGAGCAGCTCGATGCGGCAGAGGCCGCTCTGGCGCAGCGCGCGCACGCGTGGGCAGGCGTGCTGCGCATCACGCTGCCGCTGGCCGTGGGCGCCATCGAGCTGGGCGACTGGCTGCCCGAGTTCGAGCAGCAATTCCCCGAGCTGGAGCTGCAGCTGCTGTGCACCGACCGGCTGGTGGACCTGGTGGCGAGGGCGTGGATGCGGCCGTGCGCATCAGCCGCAATTGCGGACAGCGGGCTGCAGGCGCGGCTGCTCACGCATTCGCCGCTGGTGCTGGTGGCGTCGCCCGCCTACCTGATGCGCCAGGGCGTGGTGCAGGTGCCCGGGCAATTGGCCGAGCACCGCGCCCTGGCCTTTGCGGCGGGCCGGCCCCATTGCGCTGGAGCGTGGTGTCCGGGCAGGGCGCCGTGACCGAGGTGCAGCCGCACACGGCGCTGCGCACCGATTCGGTGGCCACCATCTTCGAGGCTGCACGCGCAGGCCGGGGCATTGCGGCGCTGCCCTGGCATACCGTGCGCTCGGCGGTGGAGCGCGGCCAGCTGGTGCGGGTGCTGCCCTGTTTTCATCTGGGGCAGTACAATGCTACCACGCGCTGTATCCGCGCACGCGGCATCTGCGCCCGGCCGTGCGCGCGTTTGTGGATTTCATGGCGCGGCGCTATCGGCAGGGGCCCCCAGGCGGCTGAGCATGGTCTTCTGGAGCCGGCCACTGGATGCGCAGGAGCAGGCCTTTGTGCGCACGCATTTCGGCGCCTCGCTCGATGCGCTGCTGCCGCGCCTGCGCCTGTACCGAGCGGCGGCTGGGCGATACGCGCAGGGCGCTGTCCATGAATGGCGGGCGCATCTTCATGCGCGCGCTCTTCTTCACGCAGTCCGATCCGCGCCAAGCCGCTGCGCCTGTCGCATCCGCAGATCGCAGGCATCTTTGCCCATGAGCTGCTGCACCAGTGGCAGCGCCTGCAGGGCATGCCCGTCACGCGGCAGGCCGCCTGGCTTGCAGTTCAAGGCACTGTGCACGCGCGGCGATCCGTATGCCTATGAGCGCTGCGACGATCCCCGGGCATGCTGCAGCGCTTTGTCCATGCCCAGGTAGGCAGCAGGGCCAGATGTGGGAAAGACCATGTACGCGCCTGCGTGGCGGGGCAGGGCGATGCGGCGGGCGCCCTGATCGCGGCCCACGTGCGGGGCGCGTGAGTCAGCTGGGCTGGATGCTCAGTGCTTCGATCAGGTCATGGCCGACACATCGCGCGCCGCGCCAAAGCCCGCACGTGCCGGGCGATGGATGGCGTGATGCAGACAAAGCGGAAGTCGCCCAGATCGGTCATGAACGCGGCTTCGGGGAAGCGCAGCACATAGCTGTCGCGCGCGCCATCGGCCCAGCACGCTGCCGGGCGGCGGTTGTGCTGGCCACGCCTTCTATGGCCACGCGCTCCAGTGCATGCACGCCCTCGCCGTCCACTTCGGCCGCGCACACCAGCAGGCTGACGGCCCGGGTGCAGCTCCATGGCCCGCGTGTGCGCTGCCAGTGCGCTGACGTGCAGCACAAAGCAGCCAAACTGCGCATTCCAGGCCCCAGGGCACCATGGACAGCCGGGGAGCGGGCAGTGCATCGCCAGCCCCGGGGGCAGGGGAGTCGGTGGGCTGGGTGGGCCAGGGCCGCGCTGCGGCGGCGGGCCAGCATGATCGCGCAGCGACAGCTGCAGGCGGGACAGGTGGGGCGTGGAGGGCATGGCGGGGCGTGGAGGGCATGGCGCCATCGTACCTGTGGGCCGGCTTGCGAAAGCACAAGGCGAGTTGCGGTGGCAGCGGGTATGCCATGGGCGCTCAAGCGTCACTTGGCGACGATCTCCCTGGGGCCTTCCCCAATGCCGGGAAGCGGGTGTGGGCCTAGCCTCGCTGGCAAGGCGGATTGCCGCCGTCCCTTCCACTCACCGACACTTCAAAGCCCATCCACCCATGCCCTCCCAGCCCGCGCACCACGCTTTCTGGCCCAGCCGCCTGCCCCCATTCCATCACCGTGCCCGCCACCAGCGTCTGGGACAACCTGGCCGTCAATGGCGCGACGCTACCCGGACAAGGCAGCCATCCGCTACTTCGGCAGCTCCATCAGCTACCGCGAGCTGTGCGAGGGCACGGAGCGCATGGCGGCCTACCTGCACAGCCTGGGCGTGCAGCGCGGCGACCGCGTGATCCTGCTGATGCAGAACACGCCCCAGCTCATCCTGGCGCACTACGCCATCTTCCGCGCCAATGCGGTGGTGGTGCGGTCAATCCATGAACATGGCCGAGGAGCTCAGGCACTACATCACCGACGCCGGACGCCAAGGTCGCCATCACCACGGCCGACCTGGCCCCCGAACTGGCCAAGGCCAGCAATGCGCTGGCGCCCGGCCAGCGGCTGGAGCACCTGGTCGTCACCCAGTTCACGGACGCCTTCGATGCCGGGTGCAGGGCGACGACGCCCCCGCCGTGCAGTGGCACGACTGGCTGCTCACCTTGCCGCGTGAGCCGGCCGTGCTCGATGGCGGCAGCGTCCACACCTGGCAGCAGGCCCTGGCCTGCAACGACGCCGCGCCGCCCCATGTGGTGGGCCGCGACGACACGG
>CM053027.1:0-59503 GCA_028564925.1 Lithobates sylvaticus
CCCCCTATCATCATGATCAGTAAACCTCCATTGACCCCCCTCCCCCCATATCACACACGATCTGTACCCCCATAGATCCCCTCCCCCCATATCACATGATCTGTACCCCCCATAGATCCCCCTCTCCCCATATCACATGATCTGTACCCCCCATAGATCCCCCCTCCCCCATTTCACATGATCTGTACCCCCCATAGATCCCCTCCCCCCCATATCACATGATCTGTAACCCCCATAGATCCCCTCCCCCCATATCACATGATCTTCTCCACCCCCATAGATCCCCCTCCCCCCCCATATCACATGATCTGTACCCCCATAGATCCCCCCTCCCCCCATATCACATGATTCTGTACCCCCCATAGATCCCCCCTCCCCCCATATCACATGATCTGTACCCCCCATAGATCCCCTCCCCCCATATCACATGATCTGTACCCCCATAGATCCCCCTCCCCCATATCACATGATCTGTACCCCCCATAGATCCCCCCCTCCCCCCATATCACATGATCTGTACCCCCATAGATCCCCATCCCCCCATATCAACATGATCTGTACCCCCCCCCATAGATCCCCTCCCTCCCCATATCACATGATCTGTACTCCCCCTGCCCCATAATAGATCCCCTCCCACCCATATCACATGATCTGTACCCCCATAGATCCCTCCCCCCATATCACATGATCTGTACCCCCCATAGATCCCCCTCCCCCCATATCCATGATCTGTACACCCCATAGATCCCCCTCCCCCCATAGACCCCCCTAGAACCCCCTCCCCCCATAATCACATGATCTGTACCCCCCATAGATCCCCCCTCCCCCCATATCACATGATCACCCCCCATGATCCCCACCCCCATATACCCCCCATAGATCCCCCTCCCCCCATATCACATGATCTGTACCCCCCATAGATCCCCCTCCCCCCATATCACATGATCTGTACCCCCCCATTAGATCCCCCTCCCCCCATATCACATGATCTGTACCCCCATAGATCCCCCCTCCCCCCATCACATGATCTGTACCCCCCATAGATCCCCTCCCCCATATCACATGATCTGTACCCCCCCATAGATCCCCTCCCCCCATATCACATGATCTGTACCCCCCATAGATTCCCCTCCCCCCATATCACATGATCTGTACCCCCCATAGATCCCCCTCCCCCATATCACATGATCTGTACCCCCCATAGATCCCCCCCCTCCCCCCATATCACATGATCTGTACCCCCCATAGATCCCCCTCCCCCCATATCACATGATCTGTACCCCCCATAGATCCCCCTCCCCCCATATCACATGATCTGTACCCCCCATAGATCCCTCCTCCCCCATATCACATGATCTGGTACCCCCCATAGATCCCCCCCCTCCCCCATATCACATGATCTGTACCCCCCATAGATACCCCCTCCCCCCATATCACATGATCTGTACCCCCCCATAGATCCCCCTCCCCCATATCACATGATCTGTACCCCCCATAGATCCCCCTCCCCCCATATCACATGATCTGTACCCCCCATAGATCCCCCTCCCCCATATCACATGATCTGTACCCCCCATAGATCCCCCTCCCCCATATCACATGATCTGTACCCCCCATAGATCCCCCTCCCCCATATCACATGATCTGTACCCCCCATAGACCCCCCCTCCCCCCATATCACATGATCTGTACCCCCCATAGATCCCCCTCCCCCCTTATCACATGATCTGTACCCCCCATAGACCCCCCTCCCCCATATCACATGATCTGTACCCCCCATAGATCCCCCTCCCCCCATATCACATGATCTGTACCCCCCATAGATCCCCCTCCCCCCATATCACATGATCTGTACCCCCCATAGACCCCCCCTCCCCCCATATCACACGATCTGTACCCCCCATAGATCCCCCTCCCCCATATCACATGATCTGTACCCCCCATAGATCCCCCTCCCCCCATATCACATGATCTGTACCCCCCATAGATCCCCCTCCCCCCATATCACACGATCTGTACTCCACCCCATAGATCCCCCTCCCCCCATATCACATGATCTGTACCCCCCATAGATCCCCCTCCCCCCATATCACATGATCTGTACCCCCCATAGATCCCCCATCCCCCATATAAAAAATATTATTCATGAATATATTATCACATAGACTTCAACAACTCCCACTCATATAACATGTACCCCCCCATAGATCCCCCTCCCCCCATTTATCACACGATCTGTACCCCCCATAGATCCCCCTCCCCCCATATCACATGATCTGTACCACCCATAGATCCCCCTCCCCCATTTCACTATGGGATCTGTACCCCCATAGATACACCCTCCCCCCATATCACATGATCTGTACCCCCCATAGATCCCCCTCCCCCCATATCACATGATCTGTAACCCCCCCCTAGATCCCCCTCCCCCCATCACATGATCTGTACCCCCTCCCGCCCCCCCCACCTATCACATGATCCCCCTGCCATACCCCCCATAGATCCCCTCCCCCATATCACATGATCTGTACCCCCCATAGATCTCCCTCCCCCATATCACATGATCTGTACCCCCCATAGATCTCCCTCCCCCATATCACATGATCTGTACCCCCCATAGATCCCCCTCCCCCCATATCACATGATCTGTACCCCCCATAGATCCCCCTCCCCCATATCACATGATCTGTACCCCCCATAGATCCCCCTCCCCCCATATCACATGATCTGTACCCCCCATAGATCCCCCTCCCCCCCATATCACATGATCTGTACCCCCCATAGATCCCCCTCCCCCATATCACATGATCTGTACCCCTCATAGATCCCCCTCCCCCCATATCACATGATCTGTACCCCCCATAGATCCCCCTCCCCCCATATCACATGATCTGTACCCCCCATAGATCCCCTCCCCCATATCACATGATCTGTACCCCCCATAGATCCCCTCCCCCATATCACATGATCTGTACCCCCCATAGATCCCCCTCCCCCCATATCACATGATCTGTACCCCCCATAGACCCCCTCCCCCCATATCACATGATCTGTACCCCCCATAGACCCCCCTCTTCTCTCTCCTGGCAGTGATCGGGGGGAGCTCCCGGAGGAGGCGGAGTTTATGGTGAAGAGCGCCCTCACTGGTTGGATGGTGGGGATGGTGTACGGCGGAGTGCCGGCCGCTCGCTTCAGCCGAGATCAATACATCCAGAATCACCAGGCCGAGGTCTACCGACACCGCGTGGAGGCCGTGGTAAGAGGGGGAGGGGATCTGTCAGTATTGTCACCCCCAAAACTGCCCCCCCCATTAACACCAGACTCCTCCCCTCCCCCAGAGGTCCGCCCAGAACGCCGCCATCCGAGGATTCATCCGATACGGATTCCGCTGGGGGTGGAGAGTCACCGCCTTCGTCACCATATTCAAGTGAGTTCTATTGTGTCCCCCCCAACTTCATCCCATCCCCCCTGTGTGTCCCCCCCCCAACTTCATCCCGTCCCCCCCCTGTGTGTCCCCCCCAACTTCATCCCACCCCCCCCTGTGTGTCCCCCCCCAACTTCATCCCATCCCCCCCTGTGTGTCCCCCCCCAACTTCCTCCCATCCCCCCCTGTGTGTCCCCCCCCAACTTCATCCCATCCCCCCCTGTGTGTCCCCCCAACTTCATCCCATCCCCCTGTGTGTCCCCCCCCAACTTCATCCCATCCCCCTGTGTGTCCCCCCCCAACTTCCTCCCATCCCCCCTGTGTGTCCCCCCCCCCAACTTCATCCCACCCCCCCTGTGTGTCCCCCCCAACTTCTTCATCATATCCCCCCTGTGTGTCCCCCCCCAACTTCATCCCATCCCCCCTGCGTGTCCCCCCCAACTTCATCCCATCCCCCTGTGTGTCCCCCCACATACATCCCACCCCCCCTGTGTGTCCCCCCCCAACTTCATCCCATCCCCCCTGTGTGTCCCCCCAACTTCATCCCATCCCCCCTGTGTGTCCCCCCCCAACTTCTTTATCATATCCCCCCTGTGTGTCCCCCCCAACTTCATCCCATCCCCCCTGTGTGTCCCCCCCCCCTACTTCATCCCATCCCCCCTGTGTGTCCCCCCAACTTCATCCCATCCCCCCTGTGTGTCCCCCCACATACATCCCACCCTCCTGTGTGTCCCCCCAACTTCATCCCATCCCCCCTGTGTGTGCCCCCCCCAACTTCATCCCATCCCCCCTGTGTCCCCCCCCCCCCCAACTTCATCCCATCCCCCCTGTGTGTGTCCCCAACTTCATCCCATCCCCCTGTGTGTCCCCCCCCAACTTCCTCCCATCCCCCCCTGTGTGTCCCCCCAACTTCATCATATCCCCCCTGTGTGTCCCCCCAACTTCATCCCACCCCCCCCTGTGTGTCCCCCCCCCCCCAACTTCATCCCATCCCCCCTGTGTGTCCCCCCCAACTTCATCCCATCCCCCCTGTGTGTCCCCCCCCAACTTCATCCCATCCCCCTCTGTGTGTCCCCCCACATACATCCCACCCCCCCTGTGGGGGGGGGTGTGTGTCCCCCCCTACTTCATCCCATCCCCCCTGTGTGTCCCCCCCAACTTCATCCCATCCCCCCTGTGTGTCCCCCAACATACATCCCATCCCCCCTGTATGTCCCCCCCCCCCCCAACTTCATCCCATCCCCCCTGTGTGTCCCCCCCCCCCAACTTTATCCCACCCCCCTGTGTGTCCCCCCCAAATCCATCCCACCCCCCCTGCGTGTCCCCCCCAACTTCATCCCATCCCCCCCATCCATCCCATCCCCCCTGTGTGTCCCCCCCCACATCCATCCCACCCCCCTGTGTGTCCCCCCCAACTTCATCCCATCCCCCTGTGTGTCCCCCCCCCCACATCATCCCCCCTCCCCCCTGTGTGTCCCCCCCAACTACCCCCTCCCGCACCCCCATCCCCCCGTGTCCCCACATCAATCCCACCCCCCTGTGTGTCCCCCCCAACTTCATCCCATCCCCCTGTGTGTCCCCCCCACATCCATCCCATCCCCCCTGTGTGTCCCCCCAAATTCATCCCTCCCCCCCACATCCATCCCACCCCCCCCCCAACTTCATCCCATCCCCCCTGTGTCCCCCCATCCATCCCATCCCCCCTGTGTGTCCCCCAACTTCATCCCATCCCCCCTGTGTGTCCCCCCAACTTCATCCCATCCCCCCTGTGTCCCCCCCCAACTTCATCCCATCCCCCCTGTGTCCCCCCCCAACTTCATCCCATCCCCCCTGTGTGTCCCCCCAACTTCATCCCATCCCCCCCTGTGTGTCCCCCCCCAACTTCATCCCATCCCCCCCTGTGTGTCCCCCCAACTTCATCCCATCCCCCCTGTGTGTCCCCCCCAACTTCATCCCATCCCCCCTGTGTGTCCCCCCAACTTCATCCCATCCCCCCCTGTGTGTCCCCCCCAACTTCATCCCATCCCCCCTGTGTGTCCCCCCACATACATCCCATCCCCCTTGTATGTCCCCCCCAACTTCATCCCATCCCCCTGTGTGCCCCCCCCAACTTTATCCCACCCCCCTGTGTGTCCCCCCCCCCCCCCCCCCCCCCCCCCCCCCCCCCCCAAATCCATCCCACCCCCCCTGTGTGTCCCCCCCCAACTTCATCCCATCCCCCCATCCATCCCATCCCCCCTGTGTGTCCCCCCCCACATCCATCCCACCCCCCTGTGTGTCCCCCCCCAACTTCATCCCATCCCCCTGTGTGTCCCCCCCCACATCCATCCCCCCCCCCTCCCCCCCTGTGTGTCCCCCCCAACTTCATCCCATCCCCCCGTGTCCCCACATCAATCCCACCCCCCTGTGTGTCCCCCCCACATCCATCCCATCCCCCCTGTGTGTCCCCCCCACCCCCCCACCATCCCGCCCCCCTCACCCCCCCCCCCCCCCCCCCCTTCATCCCCCCCCCCCCCCCCCTCCCTCCCCCCCCCCCCCCCCACATCCATCCCCCCCCCCCCCCCCCCCCCAACTTCATCCCATCCCCCCTGTGTCCCCCCATCCATCCCATCCCCCCTGTGTGTCCCTCCAAATTCATCCCATCCCCCCTAGTAGTAGTCTCTCTCTAGTAATAGGTGATGGTGGTAGTAGTCTCTCTCTCTAGTAATAGATGATGGTGGTAGTAGTCTCTCTCTCTAGTAATAGATGATGGTGGTAGTAGTCTCTCTCTAGTAATAGATGATGGTGGTAGTAGTCTCTCTCTAGTAATAGATGATGGGGGTGGTAGTCTCTCTCTGGTAATAGATGATGGTGGTAGTAGTCTCTCTCTCTAGTAATAGGTGATGGTGGTAGTAGTCTCTCTAGTAATAGATGATGGTGGTAGTAGTCTCTCTAGTAATGGATGATGGTGGTAGTAGTCTCTCTAGTAATAGATGATGGTGGTAGTAGTCTCTCTCTAGTAATAGATGATGGTGGTAGTAGTAGTCTCTCTAGTAATAGATGATGGTGGTAGTAGTCTCTCTAGTAATAGATGATGGTGGTAGTAGTCTCTCTCTAGTAATAGATGATGGTGGTAGTAGTCTCTCTCTAGTAATAGATGATGGTGGTAGTAGTCTCTCTAGTAATAGATGGTGGTGGTAGTAGTCTCTCTCTAGTAATAGATGATGGTGGTGGTAGTAGTCTCTCTCTCTAGTAATAGATGATGGTGGTGGTAGTAGTCTCTCTCTAGTAATAGGTGATGGTGGTAGTAGTCTCTCTCTCTAGTAATAGATGATGGTGGTAGTAGTCTCTCTCTCTAGTAATAGATGATGGTGGTAGTAGTCTCTCTCTGGTAATAGATGATGGTGGTAGTAGTCTCTCTCTAGTAATAGATGATGGTGGTAGTAGTCTCTCTCTCTAGTAATAGATGGTGGTGGTAGTAGTCTCTCTCTCTAGTAATGGATGATGGTGGTAGTAGTCTCTCTCTAGTAATAGATGATGGTGGTAGTAGTCTCTCTCTAGTAATATATGATGGTGGTAGTAGTCTCTCTCTAGTAATAGATGATGGTGGTAGTAGTCTCTCTCTAGTAATGGATAATGGTGGTAGTAGTCTCTCTCTCTCTAGTAATAGATGATGGTGGTAGTAGTCTCTCTAGTAATAGATGATGTTGGTAGTAGTCTCTCTCTCTCTAGTAATAGATGATGGTGGTAGTAGTCTCTCTCTAGTAATAGATGATGGTGGTAGTAGTCTCTCTCTAGTAATAGATGATGGTGGTAGTAGTCTCTCTCTAGTAATAGATGATGGTGGTAGTAGTCTCTCTCTAGTAATAGATGATGGTGGTAGTAGTCTCTCTCTAGTAATGGATGATGGTGGTAGTAGTCTCTCTCTCTAGTAATAGATGATGGTGGTAGTAGTCTCTCTCTAGTAATAGATGATGGGGGTGGTAGTCTCTCTCTGGTAATAGATGATGGTGGTAGTAGTCTCTCTCTCTCTCTCTAGTAATAGATGATGGTGGTAGTAGTCTCTCTCTAGTAATAGATGATGGGGGTAGTAGTCTCTCTCTAGTAATAGATGATGGGGGTAGTAGTCTCTCTAGTAATAGATGATGGTGGTAGTAGTCTCTCTAGTAATAGATGATGGTGGTAGTAGTCTCTCTAGTAATAGATGATGGTGGTAGTAGTCTCTCTCTAGTAATAGATGATGGTGGTAGTAGTCTCTCTCTAGTAATAGATGATGGTGGTAGTAGTCTCTCTCTAGTAATAGATGATGGTGGTAGTAGTCTCTCTAGTAATAGATGATGGTGGTAGTAGTCTCTCTAGTAATAGATGATGGTGGTAGTAGTCTCTCTCTAGTAATAGATGATGGTGGTAGTAGTCTCTCTCTAGTAATAGATGATGGTGGTAGTAGTCTCTCTCTAGTAATAGATGATGGTGGTAGTAGTCTCTCTCTCTAGTAATAGATGATGGTGGTAGTAGTCTCTCTCTCTAGTAATAGATGATGGTGGTAGTAGTCTCTCTCTAGTAATAGATGATGGTGGTAGTAGTCTCTCTCTAGTAATAGATGATGGTGGTAGTAGTCTAGTAATAGATGATGGTGGTAGTAGTCTCTCTCTCTAGTAATAGATGATGGTGGTAGTAGTCTCTCTAGTAATAGATGATGGTGGTAGTAGTCTCTCTAGTAATAGATGATGGTGGTAGTAGTCTCTCTAGTAATAGATGATGGTGGTAGTAGTCTCTCTAGTAATAGATGATGGTGGTAGTAGTCTCTCTAGTAATAGATGATGGTGGTAGTAGTCTCTCTCTAGTAATAGATGATGGTGGTAGTAGTCTCTCTCTAGTAATAGATGATGGTGGTAGTAGTCTCTCTCTAGTAATAGATGATGGTGGTAGTAGTCTCTCTCCTAGTAATAGATGATGGTGGTAGTAGTCTCTCTAGTAATGGATGATGGTGGTAGTAGTCTCTCTAGTAATAGATGATGGTGGTAGTAGTCTCTCTCTAGTAATAGATGATGGTGGTAGTAGTCTCTCTAGTAATGGATGATGGTGGTAGTAGTCTCTCTAGTAATGGATGATGGTGGTAGTAGTCTCTCTAGTAATGGATGATGGTGGTAGTAGTCTCTCTAGTAATGGATGATGGTGGTAGTAGTCTCTCTAGTAATAGATGATGGTGGTAGTAGTCTCTCTCTAGTAATAGATGATGGTGGTAGTAGTCTCTCTAGTAATGGATGATGGTGGTAGTAGTCTCTCTAGTAATGGATGATGGGGGTAGTAGTCTCTCTAGTAATAGATGATGGTGGTAGTAGTCTCTCTAGTAATGGATGATGGTGGTAGTAGTCTCTCTAGTAATGGATGATGGTGGTAGTAGTCTCTCTCTCTAGTAATAGATGATGGTGGTAGTAGTCTCTCTCTCTAGTAATAGATGATGGTGGTAGTAGTCTCTCTCTCTCTCTCTCTCTCTAGTAATGGATGATGATGGTGGTAGTCTCTCTCTAGTAATAGATGATGGTGGTAGTAGTCTCTCTAGTAATAGATGATGGTGGTAGTAGTCTCTCTCTAGTAATAGATGATGGTGGTAGTAGTCTCTCTAGTAATAGATGATGGTGGTAGTAGTCTCTCTAGTAATAGATGATGGTGGTAGTAGTCTCTCTCTCTCTCTCTCTTGCAGTGGTGTGAGCTCCGGGCTGTCGGCGTATCGGGATAAAGTCGTCATCGGTCACTTTGCAGCGGCCGGAGGTGATTGGAGTTCCTTTTTTTCTGCCAGACACACATTACCAGAGCCCCGGGGTCCCCATTTCTGGGGTCACCTGTATATCTTGGGGGTCGCACATAGAGACATAACCCCCCCCCCCCCCCCCGTGTCCGGTCTTCTATATAATGTCCCCCCCCCCCCCGTTCTGTCCCGATCTCCTATAACACTCTGTTCTCTTTGCAGCGTTCACCGGCGGTCTGTTCCGAATTAATCTCGGTCTGAGGGGTCTGATTGGTGGATCCGTCATTGGAGCCATGTTGGGGTGAGTGTGGTGGTGTGTGTGGCTGTGATTGGTCTGCTCATGGCTGTGTGTGAGGTGGGTGGTGTCTGAGGTCTGAAGTGGGCGATGTCTGATGTGGGCGGTGTCTGATGTGGGCAGTGTCTGATGTGGGCGGTGTCTGATGTGGGCGGTGTCTGATGTTTGAAGTGGTCGGTGTCTGATGTAGGCGGTGTCTGTGGGCGGTGTCTGATGTGGGCGGTGTCTGATGTGGGCGGTGTCTGATGTTTGAAGTGGTCGGTGTCTGGTGTGGGCGGGATCTGATCCCTCTTTGCCCGCAGGGTCCCAGTGGGAGCGCTGGTCTCGGGGTTGCAGGCCCTGGTGGGGGAGGATCTGCGGGAATACAAGCGCAGACAACACCGCCAACTTTATGAAGAGAAGGTGCAGGAATGGTAAGTTGTTGTTTTTCTCTCCCTTCCCCCGATTATTCCTCTCTACACCTCATTGTAACCCCCTTTTGTCTCCTGATTGGTCAGGAGCGAGCGGATGCAGCTCACCGACGTCATCCTGCAGGAGATGCAAACTGCGGACACCGAATCGGCTTCCACTCAGATGGAGAAGATCACAGAACTGCTGCAGCAGCCGCGGAACCCGGATTATGGACAGGAGGAGTGAGACTCTTCCAGACTGCCGCTCACCAGGAGCGCTGAGCAGAGACTGGGACCGCCTCCTGTGTGATGACATCACAGTATATTACTGTGTGACTTTCCTCTTCCTGTAGAGGCAGGAAGTGACACGGGGACAGGATGTCCTCTGTATACGGGTAACGCTGGTGATGGGTGGTCCTCAGCCCCGGATCCCAGCTGTTTGTGGACTGTCAGGACCTACCTCTGAGGGACAGTAGGTCGTTCTGGGAGGATCATCCTCTCCACCAATAAATCTATAACATATCTCTGTAGTGTGATTTCTGCGGTTCCGGCTGCCTCTTCCTAAAGGCACGCGGTACACGTATACACTGGCTAGGCACGCGGTACACGTATACACTGGCTAGGCACGCGGTACACGTATACACTGGCTAGGCACGCGGTACACGTATACACTGGCTAGGCACGCGGTACACGTATACACTGGCTAGGCACGCGGTACACGTATACACTGGCTAGGCACGCGGTACACGTATACACTGGCTAGGCACGCGGTACACGTATACACTGGCTAGGCACGCGGGACGCGTAAACACTGGCTAGGCACGCGGGACGCGTATACACTGGCTAGGCACGGGGGACACGTAAACACTGGCTAGGCACGGGGGATACGTAAACACTGGCTAGGCACGGGGGACACGTAAACACTGGCTAGGCACGGGGGACACATAAACACTGGCTAGGCACGGGGGACACGTAAACACTGGCTAGGCACGCGGGACACGTAAACACTGGCTAGGCACGCGGGACACGTATACACTGGCTAGGCACGGGGGACACATATACACTGGCTAGGCACGGGGGAAGCGTGAACACTGGCTAGGCACGGGGGACACGTAAACACTGGCTAGGCACGGGGGACACGTAAACACTGGCTAGGCACGGGGGACACGTAAACACTGGCTAGGCACGCGGGACACATATACACTGGCTAGGCACGCGGGACACATATACACTGGCTAGGCACGCGGGAAACATATACACTGGCTAGGCACGCGGGACACGTAAACACTGGCTAGGCACGCGGGACACATATACACTGGCTAGGCACGCGGGACACGTAAACACTGGCTAGGCACACGGGACAGATATACACTGGCTAGGCACGCGGGACGCGTAAACACTGGCTAGGCACGCGGGACACATATACACTGGCTAGGCACGCGGGACACGTAAACACTGGCTAGGCACGCGGGACGCGTAAACACTGGCTAGGCACGCGGGACACGTAAACACTGGCTGGCTACATGTGTCTTCCTGAGGAGGAGGACCTGTACATGTGTCTTCCTGAGGAGGAGGACCTGTACATGTGTCTTCCTGAGGAGGGGGACCTGTACATGTGTCTTCCTGAGGAGGGGGGACCTGTACATGTGTCTTCCTGAGGAGGGGGGACCTGTACATGTGTCTTCCTGAGGAGGGGGGACCTGTACATGTGTCTCCCTGAGGCGGAGGCCCTGTACATGTGTCTTCCTGTGGAGGGGGGACCTGTACATGTGTCTTCCTGAGGAGGGGGGACCTGTACATGTGTCTTCCTGAGGAGGAGGACCTGTACATGTGTCTTCCTGAGGAGGAGGGGGACCTGTACATGTGTCTTCCTGAGGAGGGGGACCCGTACATGTGTCTTCCTGAGGAGGAGGACCTGTACACGTGTCTTCCTGAGGAGGAGGACCTGTACACGTGTCTTCCTGAGGAGGAGGACCTGTACACGTGTCTTCCTGAGGAGGGTGACCTGTACATGTGTCTTCCTGAGGAGAGGGACCTGTACATGTGTCTTCCTGAGGAGAGGGACCTGTACATGTGTCTTCCTGAGGAGGGGGACCTGTACATGTGTCTTCCTGAGGAGAGGGACCTGTACATGTGTCTTCCTGAGGAGGGGACCTGTACATGTGTCTTCCTGAGGAGGGGGACCTGTACATGTGTCTTCCTGAGGAGGAGGACCTGTACATGTGTCTTCCTGAGGAGGGGGACCTGTACACGTGTCTTCCTGAGGAGGAGGACCTGTACATGTGTCTTCCTGAGGAGGAGGACCTGTACATGTGTCTTCCTGAGGAGGGGGACCTGTACATGTGTCTTCCTGAGGAGGGGGGACCTGTACATGTGTCTTCCTGAGGAGGGAGGACCTGTACATGTGTCTTCCTGAGGAGGAGGACCTGTACATGTGTCTTCCTGAGGAGGGGGGACCTGTACATGTGTCTTCCTGAGGAGGAGGACCTGTACACGTGTCTTCCTGAGGAGGAGGGGGACCCGTACACGTGCCTTCCTGAGGAGGGGGACCCGTACACGTGTCTTCCTGAGGAGGAGGACCCGTACACGTGTCTTCCTGAGGAGGGGGACCTGTACATGTGTCTTCCTGAGGAGGGGGACCTGTACATGTGTCTTCCTGAGGAGGAGGACCTGTACACGTGTCTTCCTGAGGAGGGTGACCTGTACATGTGTCTTCCTGAGGAGGGGACCTGTACATGTGTCTTCCTGAGGAGGAGGACCTGTACATGTGTCTTCCTGAGGAGGGGGACCTGTACATGTGTCTTCCTGAGGAGGAGGAGGACCTGTACATGTCTTCCTGAGGAGGAGGAGGAGGACCTGTACATGTGTCTTCCTGAGGAGGAGGAGGACCTGTACATGTGTCTTCCTGAGGAGGAGGAGGACCTGTACATGTGTCTTCCTGAGGAGGGGGGACCTGTACATGTGTCTTCCTGAGGAGGGGGACCTGTACATGTGTCTTCCTGAGGAGGAGGACCTGTACATGTGTCTTCCTGAGGAGGAGGAGGAGGACCTGTACATGTCTTCCTGAGGAGGAGGAGGAGGACCTGTACATGTGTCTTCCTGAGGAGGAGGAGGACCTGTACATGTGTCTTCCTGAGGAGGAGGACCTGTACATGTGTCTTCCTGAGGAGGAGGAGGACCTGTACATGTGTCTTCCTGAGGAGGGGGACCTGTACGTGTCTTCCTGAGGAGGGGGACCTGTACATGTCTTCCTGAGGAGGAGGAGGAGGACCTGTACATGTGTCTTCCTGAGGAGGAGGGAGGACCTGTACATGTGTCTTCCTGAGGAGGAGGACCTGTACATGTGTCTTCCTGAGGAGGAGGAGGACCTGTACATGTGTCTTCCTGAGGAGGGGGACCTGTACATGTGTCTTCCTGAGGAGGAGGAGGAGGACCTGTACATGTGTCTTCCTGAGGAGGAGGACCTGTACATGTGTCTTCCTGAGGAGGGGACCTGTACATGTGTCTTCCTGAGGAGGAGGACCTGTACACGTGTCTTCCTGAGGAGGGGACCTGTACACGTGTCTTCCTGAGGAGGGGGAACTGTACACGTGTCTTCCTGAGGAGGGGACCTGTACACGTGTCTTCCTGAGGAGGAGGAACTGTACACGTGTCTTCCTGAGGAGGAGGACCTGTACATGTGTCTTCCTGAGGAGGAGGACCTGTACATGTGTCTTCCTGAGGAGGAGGACCTGTACATGTGTCTTCCTGAGGAGGAGGACCTGTACACGTGTCTCCCTGAGGAGGAGGACCTGTACACGTGTCTCCCTGAGGAGGAGGACCTGTACACGTGTCTTCCTGAGGAGGAGGACCTGTACATGTGTCTTCCTGAGGAGGGGGACCTGTACATGTGTCTTCCTGAGGAGGGGACCTGTACATGTGTCTTCCTGAGGAGGAGGGGGAACTGTACATGTGTCTTCCTGAGGAGGAGGACCTGTACATGTGTCTTCCTGAGGAGGAGGACCTGTACATGTGTCTTCCTGAGGAGGAGGACCTGTACACGTGTCTTCCTGAGGAGGAGGACCTGTACACGTGTCTTCCTGAGGAGGAGGACCTGTACACGTGTCTTCCTGAGGAGGAGGGGGACCTGTACATTGTAGTATATTATATCTAATATATATATGTGTATATATATATATATATATATATATTATATATATATACATACAGGGGCGTAACTAGAAATCACAGGGCCCCATAGCAAAATGTTGTATGGGCCTCCCCACAAAAAAAAAATTAACTGTGCAAAACAGATGACAGTCTGTCTCCCACTCCCTTCCTACCTCTTGTCTAGACTTCAGAGCCTCCTCATGTGCCGAAAACAATGTCCCTTCACAGGCGCGCTCGAGCGTTCTGCCCCGCCCACTCTGCTCTGTGCTCCTGCTGTATGCAGCTGCGTGTGTCGGGACACGGCCGGACTCGAGGGGCCCGGGACAATCCTCACCTGGACAATTTTTTTGTCGGTGGGAGGAGTCTTATCAAAATCAGAGGGTGGACATTTGTTTGTAGGTGTGGCCTAGTGGGGAAAGAAAAATGCAAAGGCAAAGCGCGCCACGGCAAGGTATGGGGTTGGTTTAATCGTACTATTGGGTGTGGCTTAAAGGGCGTGACTCAAAGGGGTGTGGTTAGAGTCTGAGATGAACGAGGGATGGAGGGAGAAACAAAGAAAGAAAGAGAGGAAGGAAAAAAGAGGAATGAAGGGACAGCAGGCCCAGATCCTACACCACAATAGAAATATGTGTATTCCAGAAAGTTTAGCAATCAGCAGATAAAGATACTCCAAACACCTGGTGTTGGCGCTTCAATCATCCCGGCACCATGGTTGTTATGGTGTCAGGGTGATTGAAGCGCATTATTTCTATTATTACATTGTAATGTAAAATGAAATACTTCAACTCACCATAATGCAGAATCAGAATCAGTGGCCTGAGTGTGTCACTTGCCACGTCGCCTGCCACCAGATGCCATCAGGTGTCCCCAGCGGAGTGCTTCCTTACATCTCAGGTGTCCCCAGCGGAGTGCTTCCTTACATCTCAGGTGTCCCCAGCGGAGTGCTTCCTTACATCTCAGGTGTCCCCAGCGGAGTGCTTCCTTACATCTCAGGTGTCCCCAGCGGAGTGCTTCCTTACATCTCAGGTGTCACTGTCCCCAGCGGAGTGCTTCCTTACATCTCAGGTGTCACTGTCCCCAGCGGAGTGCTTCCTTACATCTCAGGTGTCCCCAGCGGAGTGCTTCCTTACATCTCAGGTGTCACTGTCCCCAGCCAGCGGAGTGCTTCCTTACATCTCAGGTGTCCCCAGCGGAGTGCTTCCTTACATCTCAGGTGTCCCCAGCGGAGTGCTTCCTTACATCTCAGGTGTCCCCAGCGGAGTGCTTCCTTACATCTCAGGTGTCACTGTCCCCAGCGGAGTGCTTCCTTACATCTCAGGTGTCACTGTCCCCAGCGGAGTGCTTCTTACATCTCAGGTGTCCCCAGCGGAGTGCTTCCTTACATCTCAGGTGTCACTGTCCCCAGCGGAGTGCTTCCTTACATCTCAGGTGTCACTGTCCCCAGCGGAGTGCTTCCTTACATCTCAGGTGTCCCCAGCGGAGTGCTTCCTTACATCTCAGGTGTCACTGTCCCCAGCCAGCGGAGTGCTTCCTTACATCTCAGGTGTCCCCAGCCAGCGGAGTGCCTCCTTACATCTCAGGTGTCACTGTCCCCAGCGGAGTGCTTCCTTACATCTCAGGTGTCCCCAGCGGAGTGCTTCCTTACATCTCAGGTGTCACTGTCCCCAGCGGAGTGCTTCCTTACATCTCAGGTGTCCCCAGCGGAGTGCTTCCTTACATCTCAGGTGTCACTGTCCCCAGCGGAGTGCTTCCTTACTTCTCAGGTTCCCCCCCCCTTCCAATTGGAGCCCCTCCTATATATATATAACAGCAGTGTCTCTGCTGCCATTACTGAAGGCCAAGGGGGGAACAAAATAGAGGCGGAGCCGGCCGGCTACAATAGAAATTTAGCTGCAGCACCGCCCACCCCTTCCACCCAGAGCCTCTGGTTTATAGACCGGATACATCCTAAATATAGAGCCATTTATCCAACTGTCCATCCAGAGCCTCTGGTTTATAGACCGGATACATCCTAAATATAGAACCATTTATCCAACTGTCCACCCAGAGCCTCTGGTTTATAGACCGGATACATCCTAAATATAGAACCATTTATCCAACCGTCCATCCAGAGCCTCTGGTTTATAGACCGGATACATCCTAAATATAGAGCCATTTATCCAACTGTCCACCCAGAGCCTCTGGTTTATAGACCGGATACATCCTAAATATAGAGCCATTTATCCAACTGTCCATCCAGAGCCTCTGGTTTATAGACCGGATACATCCTAAATATAGAACCATTTATCCAACTGTCCACCCAGAGCCTCTGGTTTATAGACCGGATACATCCTAAATATAGAGCCATTTATCCAACTGTCCACCCAGAGCCTCTGGTTTATAGACCGGATACATCCTAAATATAGAACCATTTATCCAACTGTCCATCCAGAGCCTCTGGTTTATAGACCGGACACATCCTAAATATAGAGCCATTTATCCAACTGTCCATCCAGAGCCTCTGGTTTATCTGGTACCACAGGGAAGTACCACGGGGAAGCAATCCAAGGAGCACCAAGGGGCCAGGGGCCACGGGGCAGCAATATGGAGCATCAAAGAAGGTGTTAAAGGCTGATGGTGGTCAGTTGCCTCGGCAGAGAGGTCCACAGTGGATGGTCAGAGCGGGGGATGGGCACCTCCACATGGAGAACGCTGGATCTAGGGGGGTCCCACCAGCAGCTTCCAGTCCACCAGACTATGATGCAGCGTACACCCGACCGGACTGTCCGGCACACTCGGCCTGACGCTCCTCCCGACTGACTTTCGGCGGAGTTCTGACGGACTTTCCGACTTGCCCACAAACCAACGGACTAAGTCCGGCCAAAAGTCTCCTCATTCCAATATGGTGACGTAAATAGGACAAAAAAATAGCCAGTAGCCAATCGCTGCCCTCGTGTCGTATTTGGTCTGCTGGACCCAGGGCCGTCTTTAAGGCGGGGCAAAAGGGGCAGCTGCCCTGGGCCCTGTCATTTGTTGTGGGGCCCAAAGCAGCTGTCTAAAGCCCCATACACACGGTCGGATTTTCCGATGGATTCTGTCCTATCGGACAATGTTGTCGGAAATTCCGACCGTGTGTAGGCTCCATCGGACAGTTTCCATCGGATTGTCCGACGGACAAAGTTTTATCTCCTGCTCTAAAAATTTTCCGACAACAAAGTCCGATCACACCAATTCCGATCGCGTGTAGCGAATTCCGACGGACAAAGTGCTACACATGCTCAGATCACATTACAAGACCAAAGCTATTGGCTACTAGCCTCTACGTAGTCCCGTCGTACGCAACGAACGTCACCACGTTCAGAATGATCGGATTTTCCGACAACTTTGTCCGACCGTGTGTATGCAACACCAGTGGCGGACTAAATCCATCGGAAAAAATCCGATGGATTTGGTGGTCGGATTTTCCGACCGTGTGTATGGGGCTTTATACTTGCCAACTATCCCAGTTTAAATCCCTTGTCCCTCGAAGTTTTAGTCCTGTGCTGTGTCCCGATATCTCAGTGTGAAGATGGCAAGATATGTAAATAAAGGCGGCATTCATATGTATATCACGCCCCCTGCAGTGAGGAGATGATGTGCTGTAACCTCTAGCAACCAATTAGTGAGCAGTATTACTGTACAGTAATCTGTAGCAGCCAATCAACAAGCAGAAATCATGTCATCTAGCAACTAATCAGTGAGCGGTAATGTGTGCTGAAACCTCTAGCAACCAGTCAGTGAGCTGTAATGTGTGCTGTAACCTCTAGCAACTAATCAGTGAGCGGTAATGTGTGCTGTAACCTCTAGCAACCAGTCAGTGAGCGGTAATGTGTGCTGTAACCTCTAGCAACCAATCAGTGAGCGGTAATGTGTGCTGTAACCTCTAGCAACTAATCAGTGAGCGGTAATGTGTGCTGTAACCTCTAGCAACCAGTCAGTGAGCGGTAATGTGTGCTGTAACCTCTAGCAACCAGTCAGTGAGCGGTAATGTGTGCTGTAACCTCTAGCAACTAATCAGTGAGCGGTAATGTGTGCTGTAACCTCTAGCAACCAGTCAGTGAGCGGTAATGTGTGCTGTAACCTCTAGCAACTAATCAGTGAGCGGTAATGTGTGCTGTAACCTCTAGCAACTAATCAGTGAGCGGTAATGTGTGCTGTAACCTCTAGCAACTAATCAGTGAGCGGTAATGTGTGCTGTAAACACTAGCAACTAATCAGTGAGCGGTAATGTGTGCTGTAACCTCTAGCAACAGTCAGTGAGCGGTAATGTGTGCTGTAACCTCTAGCAACTAATCAGTGAGCGGTAATGTGTGCTGTAACCTCTAGCAACTAATCAGTGAGCGGTAATGTGTGCTGTAACCTCTAGCAACCAGTCAGTGAGCGGTAATGTGTGCTGTAACCTCTAGCAACCAGTCAGTGAGCAGTAATGTGTGCTGTAACCTCTAGCAACTAATCAGTGAGCGGTAATGTGTGCTGTAACCTCTAGCAACCAGTCAGTGAGCGGTAATGTGTGCTGTAACCTCTAGCAACTAATCAGTGAGCGGTAATGTGTGCTGTAACCTCTAGCAACAAGTCAGTAAGCGGTAATGTGTGCTGTAACCTCTAGCAACCAGTCATTGAGCGGTAATAAAAAACACTGTAACCTCTGGCAACCAATCGCTGCCTGATCTGATACAGTAAACTGATTTTAAGTCTAGCTGCTATTTATTGTTTGTCCCAGAGCAGGTGGAGAGCGAAATTATATAGGGGGGGCCAAGAAAACGTTTGCCCCGGGTCCAATCAATATTAAAGACGGCCCTGACCAACGCGTTTCCCGTTTTTAGTCCGTCGGACAGATTTGAAACATGTTCTATTTCCAGGTCCGCCGGAATTTTTTCACGGAAAACGAACAGATTAGCCCACACACGATTGGATGGTCCCAGGGACTAGTTTGCTGGAAAGTCCGGTCTGGGGTACGCGGCATTAGAAGTAGATGGACTTGTGTCTTGTACTGACCACACTAGGCAACGATGTAACATGTCAAACTGGAAAAACATTTGTTTCCTTTTATTTTACTTTTAAAAAAATAAATGAATTTTGGCAAAATACAGAGAAATGAAAGATTTGTCTTTTCTCCAAAACGTTCCTCAATAAGTCGGATCGTTTCTCATTGGGCAGGGGGAGGAGCCTGAAGGGGTTAAAGGGGTCATCCAGTGACAACTGATGAAGATTGGAGATTACCTGGACGATCTGAGAAGATCTCTCCAGGGACGGCCCCCGCGGTCCCCTTATATTGGGGCTCCTCTAATTCCAGCACCAAAATATTCCGGAACAGAGCTGTCTGCTAAATGTTCACCATCCCCCGCCCCCCCCCTCCCCCCTCCATTGGTTGGGCCCGTGTTCATCTTATTAAAAATTTATACAAATGAATCCGATTTCAGGATTTATAAAGAGAAGGAAATATGGCGTCCAGAATTCTGCGTTGCGCGTTTATCGGACCTGAACATGCCCCGCCCACTCAAAACAGGTGGCCAACCCAACATCACTTTTATTTTTATTTGTTTAGCAGGAAAATGGCGCCCAGAAATTCCTAAATAAATGTGTCTGTCATGTATCACCTAGATCCATGTACTAATATCAGTGCACTTCCTGTGCCTAGGCACTCCTGATATCAGTGCACTTCCTGTGCCTAGGCACTCCTGATATCAGTGCACTTCCTGTGCCTAGGCACTCCTGATATCAGTACACTTCCTGTGCCTATACATTCCCAATATCAGTACACTTCCTGTGCCTAGGCACTCCTGATATCAGTACACTTCCTGTACCTAGGCACTCCTGATATCAGTACACTTCCTGTGCCTAGGCACTCCTGATATCAGTACACTTCCTGTGCCTAGGCACTCCTGATATCAGTGCACTTCCTGTGCCTAGGCACTCCTGATATCAGTGCACTTCCTGTGCCTAGGCACTCCTGATATCAGTACACTTCCTGTGCCTATACATTCCCAATATCAGTACACTTCCTGTGCCTAGGCACTCCTGATATCAGTACACTTCCTGTGCCTAGGCACTCCTGATATCAGTACACTTCCTGTGCCTAGGCACTCCTGATATCAGTACACTTCCTGTGCCTAGGCACTCCTGATATCAGTGCACTTCCTGTGCCTAGGCACTCCTGATATCAGTACACTTCCTGTGCCTATACATTCCCAATATCAGTACACTTCCTGTGCCTAGGCACTCCTGATATCAGTACACTTCCTGTACCTAGGCACTCCTGATATCAGTACACTTCCTGTGCCTAGGCACTCCTGATATCAGTACACTTCCTGTGCCTAGGCACTCCTGATATCAGTGCACTTCCTGTGCCTAGGCACTCCTGATATCAGTGCACTTCCTGTGCCTAGGCACTCCTGATATCAGTACACTTCCTGTGCCTATACATTCCCAATATCAGTACACTTCCTGTGCCTAGGCACTCCTGATATCAGTACACTTCCTGTGCCTAGGCACTCCTGATATCAGTACACTTCCTGTGCCTAGGCACTCCTGATATCAGTGCACTTCCTGTGCCTAGGCACTCCTGATATCAGTGCACTTCCTGTGCCTAGGCACTCCTGATATCAGTGCACTTCCTGTGCCTAGGCACTCCTGATATCAGTGCACTTCCTGTGCCTAGGCACTCCTGATATCAGTACACTTCCTGTGCCTAGGCACTCCTGATATCAGTACACTTCCTGTGCCTAGGCACTCCTGATATCAGTACACTTCCTGTGCCTAGGCACTCCTGATATCAGTACACTTCCTGTGCCTAGGCACTCCTGATATCAGTGCACTTCCTGTGCCTAGGCACTCCTGATATCAGTACACTTCCTGTGCCTAGGCACTCCTGATATCAGTGCACTTCCTGTGCCTAGGCACTCCTGATATCAGTGCACTTCCTGTGCCTAGGCACTCCTGATATCAGTGCACTTCCTGTGCCTAGGCACTCCTGATATCAGTGCACTTCCTGTGCCTAGGCACTCCTGATATCAGTGCACTTCCTGTGCCTAGGCACTCCTGATATCAGTACACTTCCTGTGCCTATACATTCCCAATATCAGTACACTTCCTGTGCCTAGGGACTCCTGATATCAGTGCACTTCCTGTGCCTAGGGACTCCTGATATCAGTTCACTTCCTGTGCCTAGGGACTCCTGATATCAGTGCACTTCCTGTGCCTAGGGACTCCTGATATCAGTGCACTTCCTGTGCCTAGGGACTCCTGATATCAGTGCACTTCCTGTGCCTAGGGACTCCTGATATCAGTGCACTTCCTGTGCCTAGGGACTCCTGATATCAGTGCACTTCCTGTGCCTAGGGACTCCTGATATCAGTGCACTTCCTGTGCCTAGGGACTCCTGATATCAGTTCACTTCCTGTGCCTAGGGACTACTGATATCAGTGCACTTCCTGTGCCTAGGGACTACTGATATCAGTGCACTTCCTGTGCCTAGGGACTCCTGATATCAGTGCACTTCCTGTGCCTAGGGACTCCTGATATCAGTGCACTTCCTGTGCCTAGGCACTACTGATATCAGTGCACTTCCTGTGCCTAGGGACTACTGATATCAGTGCAGTGCACTTCCTGTGCCTAGGCACTCCTGATATCAGTTCACTTCCTGTGCCTAGGGACTCCTGATATCAGTGCACTTCCTGTGCCTAGGCACTACTGATATCAGTGCACTTCCTGTGCCTAGGGACTCCTGATATCAGTGCACTTCCTGTGCCTAGGGACTCCTGATATCAGTGCACTTCCTGTGCCTAGGGACTCCTGATATCAGTGCACTTCCTGTGCCTAGGGACTCCTGATATCAGTGCACTTCCTGTGCCTAGGGACTCCTGATATCAGTGCACTTCCTGTGCCTAGGGACTCCTGATATCAGTGCACTTCCTGTGCCTAGGGACTCCTGATATCAGTGCACTTCCTGTGCCTAGGGACTCCTGATATCAGTGCACTTCCTGTGCCTAGGGACTCCTGATATCAGTGCACTTCCTGTGCCTAGGGACTCCTGATATCAGTTCACTTCCTGTGCCTAGGGACTCCTGATATCAGTGCACTTCCTGTGCCTAGGGACTCCTGATATCAGTGCACTTCCTGTGCCTAGGGACTCCTGATATCAGTGCACTTCCTGTGCCTAGGGACTCCTGATATCAGTGCACTTCCTGTGCCTAGGGACTACTGATATCAGTGCACTTCCTGTGCCTAGGGACTCCTGATATCAGTGCACTTCCTGTGCCTAGGGACTACTGATATCAGTGCACTTCCTGTGCCTAGGGACTCCTGATATCAGTGCACTTCCTGTGCCTAGGGACTCCTGATATCAGTGCACTTCCTGTGCCTAGGGACTCCTGATATCAGTGCACTTCCTGTGCCTAGGGACTCCTGATATCAGTGCACTTCCTGTGCCTAGGGACTCCTGATATCAGTGCACTTCCTGTGCCTAGGGACTCCTGATATCAGTGCACTTCCTGTGCCTAGGGACTCCTGATATCAGTGCACTTCCTGTGCCTAGGGACTCCTGATATCAGTGCACTTCCTGTGCCTAGGGACTCCTGATATCAGTGCACTTCCTGTGCCTAGGGACTCCTGATATCAGTGCACTTCCTGTGCCTAGGGACTCCTGATATCAGTGCACTTCCTGTGCCTAGGGACTCCTGATATCAGTGCACTTCCTGTGCCTAGGGACTCCTGATATCAGTGCACTTCCTGTGCCTAGGGACTCCTGATATCAGTGCACTTCCTGTGCCTAGGGACTCCTGATATCAGTGCACTTCCTGTGCCTAGGCACTCCTGATATCAGTGCACTTCCTGTGCCTAGGGACTCCTGATATCAGTGCACTTCCTGTGCCTAGGGACTCCTGATATCAGTGCACTTCCTGTGCCTAGGGACTCCTGATATCAGTGCACTTCCTGTGCCTAGGGACTCCTGATATCACTTCACTTTGTGTGCCTAGGGACTCCTGATATCAGTGCACTTCCTGTGCCTAGGGACTCCTGATATCAGTGCACTTCCTGTGCCTAGGGACTCCTGATATCAGTGCACTTCCTGTGCCTAGGGACTCCTGATATCAGTGCACTTCCTGTGCCTTGGCACTCCTGATATCAGTGCACTTCCTGTGCCTAGGGACTCCTGATATCAGTGCACTTCCTGTGCCTAGGGACTCCTGATATCAGTGCACTTCCTGTGCCTAGGGACTCCTGATATCAGTGCACTTCCTGTGCCTAGGGACTCCTGATATCAGTGCACTTCCTGTGCCTAGGCACTCCTGATATCACTTCACTTTGTGTGCCTAGGGACTCCTGATATCACTTCACTTCCTGTGCCTAGGGACTCCTGATATCAGTGCACTTCCTGTGCCTAGGGACTCCTGATATCAGTGCACTTCCTGTGCCTAGGGACTCCTGATATCAGTGCACTTCCTGTGCCTAGGGACTCCTGATATCAGTGCACTTCCTGTGCCTAGGGACTCCTGATATCAGTGCACTTCCTGTGCCTAGGGACTCCTGATATCAGTGCACTTCCTGTGCCTAGGGACTCCTGATATCAGTGCACTTCCTGTGCCTAGGGACTCCTGATATCAGTGCACTTCCTGTGCCTAGGGACTCCTGATATCAGTGCACTTCCTGTGCCTAGGGACTCCTGATATCAGTGCACTTCCTGTGCCTAGGGACTCCTGATATCAGTGCACTTCCTGTGCCTAGGGACTACTGATATCAGTGCACTTCCTGTGCCTAGGGACTCCTGATATCAGTGCACTTCCTGTGCCTAGGGACTCCTGATATCGATGCACTTCCTGTGCCTAGGGACTCCTGATATCAGTGCACTTCCTGTGCCTAGGGACTCCTGATATCAGTGCACTTCCTGTGCCTAGGGACTACTGATATCAGTGCACTTCATGTGCCTAGGGACTACTGATATCAGTGAACTTCCTGTGCCTAGGCACTCCTCATAAAGCACTTCCTGTGCCTAGGCACTCCTGATAATGCACTTCCTGTGCCTAGGGACTCCTGATAAAGCACTTCCTGTGCCTAGGCACTCCTGATATCAGTGCACTTCCTGTGCCTAGGCACTCCTGATAAAGCACTTCCTGTGCCTAGGCACTCCTGATATCAGTGCACTTCCTGTGCCTAGGGACTCCTGATATCATTGCACTTCCTGTGCCTAGGGACTCCTGATATCAGTGCACTTCCTGTGCCTAGGGACTCCTGATATCAGTGCACTTCCTGTGCCTAGGGACTCCTGATATCACTTCACTTTGTGTGCCTAGGGACTCCTGATATCACTTCCTGTGCCTAGGGACTCCTGATATCAATGCACTTCCTGTGCCTAGGCACTCCTGATATCAGTGCACTTCCTGTGCCTAGGGACTCCTGATATCAGTGCACTTCCTGTGCCTAGGGACTCCTGATATCAGTGCACTTCCTGTGCCTAGGGACTCCTGATAAAGCACTTCCTGTGCCTAGGCACTCCTGATATCAGTGCACTTCCTGTGCCTAGGCACTCCTGATATCAGTGCACTTCCTGTGCCTAGGCACTCCTGATATCAGCACTTCCTGTGCCTAGGCACTCCTGATATAAGTTCACTTCCTGTGCCTAGGCACTCCTGATATCAGCACTTCCTGTGCCTAGGCACTCCTGATATCAAGCACTTCCTGTGCCTAGGCACTCCTGATATAAGTGCACTTCCTGTGCCTAGGCACTCCTGATATCAGTGCACTTCCTGTGCCTAGGCACTCCTGATATCAAAGCACTTCCTGTGCCTAGGCACTCCTGATATCAGTGCACTTCCTGTGCCTAGGCACTCCTGATAAAGCACTTCCTGTGCCTAGGCACTCCTGATAAAGCACTTCCTGTGCCTAGGCACTCCTGATATCAAAGCACTTCCTGTGCCTAGGCACTCCTGATATCAAGCACTTCCTGTGCCTAGGCACTCCTGATAATCAGCACTTCCTGTGCCTAGGCACTCCTGATAAGCACTTCCTGTGCCTAGGCACTCCTGATATCAAAGCACTTCCTGTGCCTAGGCACTCCTGATAAAGCACTTCCTGTGCCTAGGCACTCCTGCATATCCTGATATCAGCACTTCCTGTGCCTAGGCACTCCTGATAAAGCACTTCCTGTGCCTAGGCACTCCTGATATCAAGCACTTCCTGTGCCTAGGCACTCCTGATATAAAGCACTTCCTGTGCCTAGGCACTCCTGATATCAGCACTTCCTGTGCCTAGGCACTCCTGATATCAGCACTTCCTGTGCCTAGGCACTCCTGATATAAAGCACTTCTGTGCCTAGGCACTCCTGATAAAGCACTTCCTGTGCCTAGGCACTCCTGATATCAGTGCACTTCCTGTGCCTAGGCACTCCTGATATCAGTGCACTTCCTGTGCCTAGGCACTCCTGATATCAGTGCACTTCCTGTGCCTAGGCACTCCTGATAAAGTGCACTTCCTGTGCCTAGGCACTCCTGATAAAGCACTTCCTGTGCCTAGGCACTCCTGATAAAGCACTTCCTGTGCCTAGGCACTCCTGATAAAGCACTTCCTGTGCCTAGGCACTCCTGATATCAAGCACTTCCTTCTGCCTAGGCACTCCTGATATAAAGCACTTCCTGTGCCTAGGCACTCCTGATAAAGCACTTCCTGTGCCTAGGCACTCCTGATAAAGCACTTCCTGTGCCTAGGCACTCCTGATATCAAGCACTTCCTGTGCCTAGGCACTCCTGATAAAGTGCACTTCCTGTGCCTAGGCACTCCTGATATCAGTGCACTTCCTGTGCCTAGGCACTCCTGATAAAGCACTTCCTGTGCCTAGGCACTCCTGATAAAGCACTTCCTGTGCCTAGGCACTCCTATAAAGCACTTCCTGTCCTGAACTCCTGATAAAGCACTTCCTGTGCCTAGGCACTCCTGATATCAACACTTCCTGTGCCTAGGCACTCCTGATAAAGCACTTCCTGTGCCTAGGCACTCCTGATAAAGCACTTCCTGTGCCTAGGCACTCCTGATAAAGCACTTCCTGTGCCTAGGCACTCCTGATATCAAGCACTTCCTGTGCCTAGGCACTCCTGATAAATGCACTTCCTGTGCCTAGGCACTCCTGATATCAGTGCACTTCCTGTGCCTAGGCACTCCTGATATCAGTGCACTTCCTGTGCCTAGGCACTCCTGATATCAAAGCACTTCCTGTGCCTAGGCACTCCTTATAAAGCACTTCCTGTGCCTAGGCACTCCTGATAAAGCACTTCCTGTGCCTAGGCACTCCTGATAAAGCACTTCCTGTGCATAGGCACTCCTGATAAAGCACTTCCTGTGCCTAGGCACTCCTGATATCAGTACACTTCCTGTGCCTAGGCACTCCTGATATAAGTACACTTCCTGTGCCTAGGCACTCCTGATAAAGCACTTCCTGTGCCTAGGCACTCCTGATAAAGCACTTCCTGTGCCTAGGCACTCCTGATAAAGCACTTCCTGTGCCTAGGCACTCCTGATAAAGCACTTCCTGTGACTAGGCACTCCTGTTATCAGTGCACTTCCTGTGCCTAGGCACTCCTGATAAAGCACGTCCTGTGCCTAGGCACTCCTGATATAAGTACACTTCCTGTGCCTAGGCACTCCTGATAAAGCACTTCCTGTGCCTAGGCACTCCTGATATCAGTGCACTTCCTGTGCCTAGGCACTCCTGATAAAGCACTTCCTGTGCCTAGGCACTCCTGATAAAGCACTTCCTGTGCCTAGGCACTCCTGATAAAGCACTTCCTGTGCATAGGCACTCCTGATAAAGCACTTCCTGTGCCTAGGCACTCCTGATATCAGTACACTTCCTGTGCCTAGGCACTCCTGATTTCAGTGCACTTCCTGTGCCTAGGCACTCCTGATATCAGTGCACTTCCTGTGCCTAGGCACTCCTGATAAAGCACTTCCTGTGCCTAGGCACTCCTGATAAAGCACTTCCTGTGCCTAGGCACTCCTGATAAAGCACTTCCTGTGCCTAGGCACTCCTGATATCAGTGCACTTCCTGTGCCTAGGCACTCCTGATAAAGCACTTCCTGTGCCTAGGCACTCCTGATAAAGCACTTCCTGTGCCTAGGCACTCCTGATATCAGTACACTTCCTGTGCCTAGGCACTCCTTATAAAGCACTTCCTGTGCCTAGGCACTCCTGATATAAGTACACTTCCTGTGCCTAGGCACTCCCTATATCAGTACACTTCCTGTGCCTAGGCACTCCTGATAAAGCACTTCCTGTGCCTAGGCACTCCTGATAAAGCACTTCCTGTGCCTAGGCACTCCTGATATCAGTGCACTTCCTGTGCCTAGGCACTCCTGATTTCAGTGCACTTCCTGTGCCTAGGCACTCCTGATATCAGTGCACTTCCTGTGCCTAGGCACTCCTGATATCAGTGCACTTCCTGTGCCTAGGCACTCCTGATAAAGCACTTCCTGTGCCTAGGCACTCCTGATAAAGCACTTCCTGTGCCTAGGCACTCCTGATAAAGCACTTCCTGTGCCTAGGCACTCCTGATATCAGTGCACTTCCTGTGCCTAGGCACTCCTGATAAAGCACTTCCTGTGCCTAGGCACTCCTGATAAAGCACTTCCTGTGCCTAGGCACTCCTGATATCAGTGCACTTCCTGTGCCTAGGCACTCCTGATATCAGTGCACTTCCTGTGCCTAGGCACTCCTGATAAAGCACTTCCTGTGCCTAGGCACTCCTGATAAAGCACTTCCTGTGCCTAGGCACTCCTGATAAAGCACTTCCTGTGCCTAGGCACTCCTGATATCAGTTCACTTCCTGTGCCTAGGCACTCCTGATAAAGCACTTCCTGTGCCTAGGCACTCCTGATATAAAGCACTTCCTGTGCCTAGGCACTCCTGATATCAGTACACTTCCTGGGCCTAGGCACTCCTGATATCAGTACACTTCCTGTGCCTAGGCACTCCTGATATCAGTACACTTCCTGTGCCTAGGCACTCCTGATATCAGTGCACTTCCTGTGCCTAGGCACTCCTGATATCAGTGCACTTCCTGTGCCTAGGCACTCCTGATAAAGCACTTCCTGTGCCTAGGCACTCCTGATAAAGCACTTCCTGTGCCTAGGCACTCCTGATAAAGCACTTCCTGTGCCTAGGCACTCCTGATAAAGCACTTCCTGTGCCTAGGCACTCCTGATATCAAGCACTTCCTGTGCCTAGGCACTCCTGATAAAGCACTTCCTGTGCCTAGGCACTCCTGATATCTGTGCTAGGCACTTCCTGATGTGCCTAGGCACTCCTGATAAAGCACTTCCTGTGCCTAGGCACTCCTGATAAAGCACTTCCTGTGCCTAGGCACTCCTGATATAAAGCACTTCCTGTGCCTAGGCACTCCTGATAAGCACTTCCTGTGCCTAGGCACTCTTCCTGTGCCTAGGCACTCCTGATAATAAAGCACTTCCTGTGCCTAGGCACTCCTGATATAAAGCACTTCCTGTGCCTAGGCACTCCTGATATCAAAGCACTTCCTGTGCCTAGGCACTCCTGATAAAGCACTTCCTGTGCCTAGGCACTCCTGATAAAGCACTTCCTGTGCCTAGGCACTCCTGATATAAAAGCACTTCCTGTGCCTAGGCACTCCTGATAAAGCACTTCCTGTGCCTAGGCACTCCTGATATAAGTACACTTCCTGTGCCTAGGCACTCCTGATATCAGTGCACTTCCTGTGCCTAGGCAATCCTGATATCAGTACACTTCCTGTGCCTAGGCACTCCTGATAAAGCACTTCCTGTGCCTAGGCACTCCTGATATCAGTACACTTCCTGTGCCTAGGCAATCCTGATAAAGCACTTCCTGTGCCTAGGCACTCCTGATAAAGCACTTCCTGTGCCTAGGCACTCCTGATATCAGTTCACTTCCTGTGCCTAGGCACTCCCTGCATCCTCATACACTTCCTGTGCCTAGGCACTCCTGATAAAGCACTTCCTGTGCCTAGGCACTCCTGTTATCAGTGCACTTCCTGTGCCTAGGCACTCCTGATAAAGCACTTCCTGTGCCTAGGCACTCCTGATATCAGAGCACTTCCTGTGCCTAGGCACTCCTGATATCAGTACACTTCCTGTGCCTAGGCACTCCTGATAAAGCACTTCCTGTGCCTAGGCACTCCTGATATCAGTACACTTCCTGTGCCTAGGCACTCCTGATAAAGCACTTCCTGTGCCTAGGCACTCCTGATATCAGCACTTCCTGTGCCTAGGCACTCCTTATATCAGTACACTTCCTGTGCCTAGGCACTCCTGATATCAGTACACTTCCTGTGCCTAGGCACTCCTGATATCAGTACACTTCCTGTGCCTAGGCACTCCTTATATCAGTACACTTCCTGTGCCTAGGCACTCCTGATAAAGCACTTCCTGTGCCTAGGCACTCCTGATAAAGCACTTCCTGTGCCTAGGCACTCCTGATATAAGTACACTTCCTGTGCCTAGGCACTCCCGATAAAGCACTTCCTGTGCCTAGGCACTCCTGATAAAGCACTTCCTGTGCCTAGGCACTCCTGATAAAGCACTTCCTGTGCCTAGGCACTCCTTATATCAGTACACTTCCTGTGCCTAGGCACTCCTGATATCAGCACACTTCCTGTGCCTAGGCACTCCTGATATAAAGCACTTCCTGCCTAGGCACTCCTAGGCACTCCCTAGGCACTCCCTATAAAGCACTTCCTGTGCCTAGGCACTCCTCACTTCCTGATAAAGCACTTCCTGTGCCTAGGCACTCCTGATAAAGCACTTCCTGTGCCTAGGCACTCCTGATAAAGCACTTCCTGTGCCTAGGCACTCCTGATAAAGCACTTCCTGTGCCTAGGCACTCCTTATAAAGCACTTCCTGTGCCTAGGCACTCCTGATAAAGCACTTCCTGTGCCTAGGCACTCCTGATAAAAGCACTTCCTGTGCCTAGGCACTCCTGATATAAAGCACTTCCTGTGCCTAGGCACTCCTGATAAAGCACTTCCTGTGCCTAGGCACTCCTGATAAAGCACTTCCTGTGCCTAGGCACTCCTGATAAAGCACTTCCTGTGCCTAGGCACTCCTGATATAAAGCACTTCCTGTGCCTAGGCACTCCTGATATCAAGCACTTCCTGTGCCTAGGCACTCCTGATAAAGCACTTCCTGTGCCTAGGCACTCCTGATAAAGCACTTCCTGTGCCTAGGCACTCCTGATAAACTTCCTG
The DNA here is from genome assembly GCA_028564925.1 of Lithobates sylvaticus. Classification (NCBI taxonomy): domain Eukaryota; kingdom Metazoa; phylum Chordata; class Amphibia; order Anura; family Ranidae; genus Lithobates; species Lithobates sylvaticus. The sequence continues at coordinate 30,229 of CM053027.1, forward strand.
TGCCTAGGCACTCCTTATAAAGCACTTCCTGTGCCTAGGCACTCCTGATAAAGCACTTCCTGTGCCTAGGCACTCCTGATATCAAAGCACTTCCTGTGCCTAGGCACTCCTGATAAAGCACTTCCTGTGCCTAGGCACTCCTGATAAAGCACTTCCTGTGCCTAGGCACTCCTATAAAGCACTTCCTGTGCCTAGGCACTCCTGATAAAGCACTTCCTGTGCCTAGGCACTCCTGATAAAGCACTTCCTGTGCCTAGGCACTCCTGATAAAGCACTTCCTGTGCCTAGGCACTCCTGATAAAGCACTTCCTGTGCCTAGGCACTCCTGATAAAGCACTTCCTGTGCCTAGGCACTCCTGATAAAGTACACTTCCTGTGCCTAGGCACTCCTTATAAAGCACTTCCTGTGCCTAGGCACTCCTGATATAAAGCACTTCCTGTGCCTAGGCACTGATAAAGCCTAGGCACTATAAAGCACTTCCTGTGCCTAGGCACTCCTGATATAAAGCACTTCCTGTACCTAGGCACTCCTGATAAAGCACTTCCTGTGCCTAGGCACTCCTTATAAAGCATAGGCAATAAAGCACTTCCTGTGCCTAGGCACTCCTGATAAAGCACTTCCTGTGCCTAGGCACTCCTGATAAAGCACTTCCTGTGCCTAGGCACTCCTGATAAAGCACTTCCTGTGCCTAGGCACTCCTGATAAAGTACACTTCCTGTGCCTAGGCACTCCTGATAAAGCACTTCCTGTGCCTAGGCACTCCTGATAAAGCACTTCCTGTGCCTAGGCACTCCTGATAAGTGCACTTCCTGTGCCTAGGCACTCCTGATAAAGCACTTCCTGTGCCTAGGCACTCCTGATAAGCACTTCCTGTGCCTAGGCACTCCTGATAAGCACTTCCTGTGCCTAGGCACTCCTTATAAAGCACTTCCTGTGCCTAGGCACTCCTGATAAAGTACACTTCCTGTGCCTAGGCACTCCTGATAAAGCACTTCCTGTGCCTAGGCACTCCTGATAATCAGGCACACTTCCTGTGCCTAGGCACTCCTGATAAAGCACTTCCTGTGCCTAGGCACTCCTGATAAAGCACTTCCTGTGCCTAGGCACTCCTGATAAAGCACTTCCTGTGCCTAGGCACTCCTGATAAAGCACTTCCTGTGCCTAGGCACTCCTGATATCAAGCACTTCCTGTGCCTAGGCACTCCTGATAAAGCACTTCCTGTGCCTAGGCACTCCTGATAAGTACACTTCCTGTGCCTAGGCACTCCTGATAAAGCACTTCCTGTGCCTAGGCACTCCTGATAAGTAGCACTTCCTGTGCCTAGGCACTCCTGATAAAGCACTTCCTGTGCCTAGGCACTTCCTTGATGCACTTCCTGTGCCTAGGCACTCCTGATATAAAGCACTTCCTGTGCCTAGGCACTCCTGATAAAGCACTTCCTGTGCCTAGGCACTCCTGATATCAGTGCACTTCCTGTGCCTAGGCACTCCTGATATCAGTGCACTTCCTGTGCCTAGGCACTCCTGATATCAGTGCACTTCCTGTGCCTAGGCACTCCTGATAAAGCACTTCCTGTGCCTAGGCACTCCTGATATCAGTACACTTCCTGTGCCTATTCATTCCCAATATCAGTACACTTACTGTGCCTAGGCACTCCTGATATCAGTACACTTCCTGTGCCTAGGCACTCCTGATATCAGTACACTTCCTGTGCCTAGGCACTCCTGATATCAGTACACTTCCTGTGCCTAGGCACTCCTGATAAAGCACTTCCTGTGCCTAGGCACTCCTGATAAAGCACTTCCTGTGCCTAGGCACTCCTGATATCAGTGCACTTCCTGTGCCTAGGCACTCCTGATATCAGTGCACTTCCTGTGCCTAGGCACTCCTGATAAAGCACTTCCTGTGCCTAGGCACTCCTGATATAAGTGCACTTCCTGTGCCTAGGCACTCCTGATATCAGTGCACTTCCTGTGCCTAGGCACTCCTGATATCAGTGCACTTCCTGTGCCTAGGCACTCCTGATATCAGTACACTTCCTGTGCCTAGGCACTCCGGATAAAGCACTTCCTGTGCCTAGGCACTCCTGATAAAGCACTTCCTGTGCCTAGGCACTCCTGATAAAGCACTTCCTGTGCCTAGGCACTCCTGATATCAGTACACTTCCTGTGCCTAGGCACTCCTGATATCAGTACACTTCCTGTGCCTAGGCACTCCTGATATCAGTCACTTCCTGTGCCTAGGCACTCCTGATATCAGTCCACTTCCTGTGCCTAGGCACTCCTGATATCAGTGCACTTCCTGTGCCTAGGCACTCCTGATATCAGTGCACTTCCTGTGCCTAGGCACTCCTGATATCAGTACACTTCCTGTGCCTATACATTCCCGATATCAGTACACTTCCTGTGCCTAGGCACTCCCGATAAAGCACTTCCTGTGCCTAGGCACTCCTGATAAAGCACTTCCTGTGCCTAGGCACTCCTGATATCAGTACACTTCCTGTGCCTAGGCACTCCTGATATCAGTACACTTCCTGTGCCTAGGCACTCCTGATATCAGTGCACTTCCTGTGCCTAGGCACTCCTGATATCAGTACACTTCCTGTGCCTAGGCACTCCTGATATCAGTACACTTCCTGTGCCTAGGCACTCCTGATATCAGTGCACTTCCTGTGCCTAGGCACTCCTGATATCAGTGCACTTCCTGTGCCTAGGCACTCCTGATATCAGTGCACTTCCTGTGCCTAGGCACTCCTGATATCAGTACACTTCCTGTGCCTATACATTCCCAATATCAGTACACTTCCTGTGCCTAGGCACTCCTGATATCAGTACACTTCCTGTGCCTAGGCACTCCTGATATCAGTACACTTCCTGTGCCTAGGCACTCCTGATATCAGTACACTTCCTGTGCCTAGGCACTCCTGATATCAGTACACTTCCTGTGCCTAGGCACTCCTGATAAAGTACACTTCCTGTGCCTAGGCACTCCAATATCAGCACTTCCTGTGCCTAGGCACTCCTGATATCAGTACACTTCCTGTGCCTAGGCACTCCTGATATCAGTACACTTCCTGTGCCTAGGCACTCCTGATATCAGTACACTTCCTGTGCCTATACATTCCCAATAAAGTACACTTCCTGTGCCTAGGCACTCCTGATATAAGTACACTTCCTGTGCCTAGGCACTCCTGATATCAAGCACTTCCTGTGCCTAGGCACTCCTGATATCAGTACACTTCCTGTGCCTATAAACATTCCCGATAAAGCACTTCCTGTGCCTAGGCACTCCTGATATCAGTACACTTCCTGTGCCTAGGCACTCCTGATAAAGTACACTTCCTGTGCCTAGGCACTCCTGATAAAGCACTTCCTGTGCCTAGGCACTCCTGATATCAAAGCACTTCCTGTGCCTAGGCACTCCTGATAAAGTACACTTCCTGTGCCTAGGCACTCCTGATATAAGTACACTTCCTGTGCCTAGGCACTCCTGATATCAGTACACTTCCTGTGCCTAGGCACTCCTGATATCAGTGCACTTCCTGTGCCTAGGCACTCCTGATATCAGTGCACTTCCTGTGCCTAGGCACTCCTGATATCAGTTCACTTCCTGTGCCTAGGCACTCCTGATATCAGTGCACTTCCTGTGCCTAGGCACTCCTGATATCAGTGCACTTCCTGTGCCTAGGCACTCCTGATATCAGTGCACTTCCTGTGCCTAGGCACTCCTGATATCAGTACACTTCCTGTGCCTAGGCACTCCTGATATCAGTACACTTCCTGTGCCTAGGCACTCCTGATATCAGTACACTTCCTGTGCCTAGGCACTCCTGATATCAGTACACTTCCTGTGCCTAGGCACTCCTGATATCAGTACACTTCCTGTGCCTAGGCACTCCTGATATCAGTGCACTTCCTGTGCCTAGGCACTCCTGATATCAGTGCACTTCCTGTGCCTAGGCACTCCTGATATCAGTGCACTTCCTGTGCCTAGGCACTCCTGATATCAGTGCACTTCCTGTGCCTAGGCACTCCTGATATCAGTGCACTTCCTGTGCCTAGGCACTCCTGATATCAGTGCACTTCCTGTGCCTAGGCACTCCTGATATCAGTGCACTTCCTGTGCCTAGGCACTCCTGATATCAGTACACTTCCTGTGCCTAGGCACTCCTGATATCAGTACACTTCCTGTGCCTAGGCACTCCTGATATCAGTTCACTTCCTGTGCCTAGGCACTCCTGATATCAGTGCACTTCCTGTGCCTAGGCACTCCTGATATCAGTGCACTTCCTGTGCCTAGGCACTCCTGATATCAGTGCACTTCCTGTGCCTAGGGACTCCTGATATCAGTGCACTTCCTGTGCCTAGGCACTCCTGATATCAGTGCACTTCCTGTGCCTAGGGACTCCTGATATCAGTGCACTTCCTGTGCCTAGGGACTCCTGATATCAGTGCACTTCCTGTGCCTAGGGACTCCTGATATCAGTTCACTTCCTGTGCCTAGGGACTACTGATATCAGTGCACTTCCTGTGCCTAGGGACTACTGATATCAGTGCACTTCCTATGCCTAGGTACTCCTGATATCAGTTCACTTCCTGTGCCTAGGGACTACTGATATCAGTGCACTTCCTGTGCCTAGGGACTACTGATATCAGTGCACTTCCTGTGCCTAGGGACTACTGATATCAGTGCACTTCCTGTGCCTAGGGACTCCTGATATCAGTGCACTTCCTGTGCCTAGGGACTCCTGATATCAGTGCACTTCCTGTGCCTAGGGACTACTGATATCAGTGCACTTCCTGTGCCTAGGTACTCCTGATATCAGTTCACTTCCTGTGCCTAGGGACTCCTGATATCAGTGCACTTCCTGTGCCTAGGGACTCCTGATATCAGTGCACTTCCTGTGCCTAGGCACTCCTGATATCAGTGCACTTCCTGTGCCTAGGCACTCCTGATATCAGTTCACTTCCTGTGCCTAGGCACTCCTGATATCAGTGCACTTCCTGTGCCTAGGCACTCCTGATATCAGTGCACTTCCTGTGCCTAGGCACTCCTGATATCAGTGCACTTCCTGTGCCTAGGCACTCCTGATATCACTGCACTTCCTGTGCCTAGGCACTCCTGATATCAGTGCACTTCCTGTGCCTAGGCACTCCTGATATCAGTGCACTTCCTGTGCCTAGGCACTCCTGATATCAGTGCACTTCCTGTGCCTAGGCACTCCTGATATCAGTACACTTCCTGTGCCTATACATTCCTGATATCAGTACACTTCCTGTGCCTAGGCACTCCTGATATCAGTACACTTCCTGTGCCTAGGCACTCCTGATATCAGTGCACTTCCTGTGCCTAGGCACTCCTGATATCAGTACACTTCCTGTGCCTAGGCACTCCTGATATCAGTACACTTCCTGTGCCTAGGCACTCCTGATATCAGTGCACTTCCTGTGCCTAGGGACTCCTGATATCAGTGCACTTCCTGTGCCTAGGGACTCCTGATATCAGTGCAATTCCTGTGCCTAGGCACTCCTGATATCAGTGCACTTCCTGTGCCTAGGCACTACTGATATCAGTGCACTTCCTGTGCCTAGGGACTCCTGATATCAGTGCACTTCCTGTGCCTAGGCACTCCTGATATCAGTTCACTTCCTGTGCCTATACATTCCCAATATCAGTGCACTTCCTGTGCCTAGGGACTCCTGATATCAGTGCACTTCCTGTGCCTAGGCACTCCTGATATCAGTGCACTTCCTGTGCCTAGGGACTCCTGATATCAGTGCACTTCCTGTGCCTAGGGACTCCTGATATCAGTGCACTTCCTGTGCCTAGGGACTCCTGATATCAGTGCACTTCCTGTGCCTATACATTCCCAATATCAGTACACTTCCTGTGCCTAGGGACTCCTGATATCAGTGCACTTCCTGTGCCTAGGGACTCCTGATATCAGTGCACTTCCTGTGCCTAGGCACTCCTGATATCAGTACACTTCCTGTGCCTATACATTCCTGATATCAGTGCACTTCCTGTGCCTAGGCACTCCTGATATCAGTACACTTCCTGTGCCTAGGCACTCCTGATATCAGTGCACTTCCTGTGCCTAGGCACTCCTGATATCAGTTCACTTCCTGTGCCTATACATTCCTGATATCAGTACACTTCCTGTGCCTAGGCACTCCTGATATCAGTACACTTCCTGTGCCTAGGCACTCCTGATATCAGTACACTTCCTGTGCCTAGGGACTCCTGATATCAGTACACTTCCTGTGCCTAGGCACTCCTGATATCAGTACACTTCCTGTGCCTAGGCACTCCTGATATCAGTACACTTCCTGTGCCTAGGCACTCCTGATATCAGTACACTTCCTGTGCCTAGGCACTACTGATATCAGTACACTTCCTGTGCCTAGGCACTCCTGATATCAGTACACTTCCTGTGCCTAGGCACTCCTGATATCAGTACACTTCCTGTGCCTAGGCACTCCTGATATCAGTGCACTTCCTGTGCCTAGGCACTCCTGATATCAGTGCACTTCCTGTGCCTAGGCACTCCTGATATCAGTGCACTTCCTGTGCCTAGGCACTCCTGATATCAGTGCACTTCCTGTGCCTAGGGACTCCTGATATCAGTTCACTTCCTGTGCCTAGGGACTCCTGATATCAGTTCACTTCCTGTGCCTAGGCACTCCTGATATCAGTACACTTCCTGTGCCTAGGCACTCCTGATATCAGTACACTTCCTGTGCCTAGGCACTCCTGATATCAGTGCACTTCCTGTGCCTAGGCACTCCTGATATCAGTGCACTTCCTGTGCCTAGGCACTCCTGATATCAGTACACTTCCTGTGCCTAGGCACTCCTGATATCAGTACACTTCCTGTGCCTAGGCACTCCTGATATCAGTGCACTTCCTGTGCCTAGGCACTCCTGATATCAGTGCACTTCCTGTGCCTAGGCACTCCTGATATCAGTGCACTTCCTGTGCCTAGGCACTCCTGATATCAGTACACTTCCTGTGCCTATACATTCCCAATATCAGTACACTTCCTGTGCCTAGGCACTCCTGATATCAGTACACTTCCTGTGCCTAGGCACTCCTGATATCAGTACACTTCCTGTGCCTAGGCACTCCTGATATCAGTACACTTCCTGTGCCTAGGCACTCCTGATATCAGTACACTTCCTGTGCCTAGGCACTCCTGATATCAGTACACTTCCTGTGCCTAGGCACTCCTGATATCAGTGCACTTCCTGTGCCTAGGCACTCCTGATATCAGTACACTTCCTGTGCCTAGGCACTCCTGATATCAGTACACTTCCTGTGCCTAGGCACTCCTGATATCAGTGCACTTCCTGTGCCTAGGCACTCCTGATATCAGTGCACTTCCTGTGCCTAGGCACTCCTGATATCAGTGCACTTCCTGTGCCTAGGCACTCCTGATATCAGTACACTTCCTGTGCCTATACATTCCCAATATCAGTACACTTCCTGTGCCTAGGCACTCCTGATATCAGTACACTTCCTGTGCCTAGGCACTCCTGATATCAGTACACTTCCTGTGCCTAGGCACTCCTGATATCAGTACACTTCCTGTGCCTAGGCACTCCTGATATCAGTGCACTTCCTGTGCCTAGGCACTCCTGATATCAGTACACTTCCTGTGCCTAGGCACTCCTGATATCAGTACACTTCCTGTGCCTAGGCACTCCTGATATCAGTACACTTCCTGTGCCTAGGCACTCCTGATATCAGTGCACTTCCTGTGCCTAGGCACTCCTGATATCAGTGCACTTCCTGTGCCTAGGCACTCCTGATATCAGTGCACTTCCTGTGCCTAGGCACTCCTGATATCAGTACACTTCCTGTGCCTATACATTCCCGATATCAGTACACTTCCTGTGCCTAGGCACTCCTGATATCAGTACACTTCCTGTGCCTAGGCACTCCTGATATCAGTACACTTCCTGTGCCTAGGCACTCCTGATATCAGTGCCCTTCCGGTGCCTAGGCACTCCTGATATCAGTACACTTCCTGTGCCTAGGCACTCCTGATATCAGTACACTTCCTGTGCCTAGGCACTCCTGATATCAGTACACTTCCTGTGCCTAGGCACTCCTGATATCAGTGCACTTCCTGTGCCTAGGCACTCCTGATATCAGTACACTTCCTGTGCCTAGGCACTCCTGATATCAGTACACTTCCTGTGCCTAGGCACTCCTGATATCAGTGCACTTCCTGTGCCTAGGCACTCCTGATATCAGTGCACTTCCTGTGCCTAGGCACTCCTGATATCAGTGCACTTCCTGTGCCTAGGCACTCCTGATATCAGTACACTTCCTGTGCCTAGGCACTCCTGATATCAGTACACTTCCTGTGCCTAGGCACTCCTGATATCAGTGCCCTTCCGGTGCCTAGGCACTCCTGATATCAGTACACTTCCTGTGCCTAGGCACTCCTGATATCAGTCCACTTCCTGTGCCTAGACATTCCTGTGACAGACCTAGCCAGGACAGAGGCTTTTGGAGGGGACTGAATGCCAGCCTCTTGCCGACTGATTATGGGCCCTGACATTTGGGGGGACGGTGCTCATTGTGAGCTGTATGCCTGGGGACCCCTGAGGAGGTGTTACTTTGGATTCAGGTCCCCCCAAGACACACAGACTCTGGGAACCCTGTATTTGCCATATTACAAATAGTGACTGATTCATAGTGTTGGGACACATACTGTTAGATGCTGATGTCATCACCTCCAGCCACCTGTCTGTGTCTGTGTCTGTGTCTGTGTCTGCTATAATATAAATTAGTGTAGTGTGACTTGTCACAGCTTCTGAGAGTCTTTTCATCCAGTGTGCTAATTAACCCGGCAATGGTATGAATGAGATGTATGATAATGTGTATTGTATAGTCGGTGAGCTAGGAGACATGAAGTCTGTCCTAAAGGTCATGTCTGAGTCACCTAGGCTGTCTAAAGGATTCGATAATTGGCTCATGTTAATTAGGTCTCTGGTTACAGTTTGTATTGTCATCCTGCTGTATATATTTGTGTGAGATCTCAAATAAAAGGTTATTCCTGATGTACTCCAAGACTGGTGTGGTCCGATGTTTTACCCTACACTGAGCTCCGACTAGTGAATGGGAAGGCTAAGGGGTCTTGGATTGTGTGGTACCGGACAGAGGAAGGATTTACGGCAGACATCTTGAGTACGGTGTCCGTCACAATTTCTATTATCAGTACACTTCTTGTGCCTAGGCACTCCTGATATCAGTGCCTTTCTTGTGCCTAGGCACTCCTGATATCAGTGCCCTTCTTGTGCCTAGACATTCCTATTATCAGTGCCATTCTTGTGCCTAGGCACTCCTGATATCAGTGCCATTCTTGTGCCTAGGCACTCCTGATATCAGTGCCTTTCTTGTGCCTAGGCACTCCTGATATCAGTGCCTTTCTTGTGCCTAGGCACTCCTGATATCAGTGCCCTTCTTGTGCCTAGGCACTCCTGATATCAGTGCCTTTCTTGTGCCTAGGCACTCCTGATATCAGTGCCCTTCTTGTGCCTAGGCACTCCTGATATCAGTGCCCTTCTTGTGCCTAGGCACTCCTGATATCAGTGCCCTTCTTGTGCCTAGGCACTCCTGATATCAGTGCCTTTCTTGTGCCTAGGCACTCCTGATATCAGTGCCCTTCTTGTGCCTAGACATTCCTATTATCAGTGCCATTCTTGTGCCTAGGCACTCCTGATATCAGTGCCTTTCTTGTGCCTAGGCACTCCTGATATCAGTGCCTTTCTTGTGCCTAGGCACTCCTGATATCAGTGCCTTTCTTGTGCCTAGGCACTCCTGATATCAGTGCCCTTCTTGTGCCTAGACATTCCTATTATCAATGCCATTCTTGTGCCTAGGCACTCCTGATATCAGTGCCATTCTTGTGCCTAGGCACTCCTGATATCAGTGCCTTTCTTGTGCCTAGGCACTCCTGATATCAGTGCCTTTCTTGTGCCTAGGCACTCCTGATATCAGTGCCCTTCTTGTGCCTAGGCACTCCTGATATCAGTGCCTTTCTTGTGCCTAGGCACTCCTGATATCAGTGCCCTTCTTGTGCCTAGGCACTCCTGATATCAGTGCCCTTCTTGTGCCTAGGCACTCCTGATATCAGTGCCCTTCTTGTGCCTAGGCACTCCTGATATCAGTGCCTTTCTTGTGCCTAGGCACTCCTGATATCAGTGCCCTTCTTGTGCCTAGACATTCCTATTATCAGTGCCATTCTTGTGCCTAGGCACTCCTGATATCAGTGCCTTTCTTGTGCCTAGGCACTCCTGATATCAGTGCCTTTCTTGTGCCTAGGCACTCCTGATATCAGTGCCCTTCTTGTGCCTAGACATTCCTATTATCAGTGCCATTCTTGTGCCTAGGCACTCCTGATATCAGTGCCTTTCTTGTGCCTAGGCACTCCTGATATCAGTGCCTTTCTTGTGCCTAGGCACTCCTGATATCAGTGCCCTTCTTGTGCCTAGACATTCCTATTATCAGTGCCATTCTTGTGCCTAGGCACTCCTGATATCAGTGCCTTTCTTGTGCCTAGGCACTCCTGATATCAGTGCCTTTCTTGTGCCTAGGCACTCCTGATATCAGTGCCCTTCTTGTGCCTAGACATTCCTATTATCAGTGCCATTCTTGTGCCTAGGCACTCCTGATATCAGTGCCTTTCTTGTGCCTAGGCACTCCTGATATCAGTGCCTTTCTTGTGCCTAGGCACTCCTGATATCAGTGCCCTTCTTGTGCCTAGACATTCCTATTATCAGTGCCATTCTTGTGCCTAGGCACTCCTGATATCAGTGCCATTCTTGTGCCTAGGCACTCCTGATATCAGTGCCTTTCTTGTGCCTAGGCACTCCTGATATCAGTGCCTTTCTTGTGCCTAGGCACTCCTGATATCAGTGCCCTTCTTGTGCCTAGACATTCCCATTATCAGTGCCATTCTTGTGCCTAGGCACTCCTGATATCAGTGCCATTCTTGTGCCTAGGCACTCCTGATATCAGTGCCTTTCTTGTGCCTAGGCACTCCTGATATCAGTGCCTTTCTTGTGCCTAGGCACTCCTGATATCAGTGCCCTTCTTGTGCCTAGGCACTCCTGATATCAGTGCCTTTCTTGTGCCTAGGCACTCCTGATATCAGTGCCCTTCTTGTGCCTAGGCACTCCTGATATCAGTGCCCTTCTTGTGCCTAGGCACTCCTGATATCAGTGCCCTTCTTGTGCCTAGACATTCCTATTATCAGTGCCATTCTTGTGCCTAGGCACTCCTGATATCAGTGCCATTCTTGTGCCTAGGCACTCCTGATATCAGTGCCTTTCTTGTGCCTAGGCACTCCTGATATCAGTGCCTTTCTTGTGCCTAGGCACTCCTGATATCAGTGCCCTTCTTGTGCCTAGGCACTCCTGATATCAGTGCCTTTCTTGTGCCTAGGCACTCCTGATATCAGTGCCCTTCTTGTGCCTAGGCACTCCTGATATCAGTGCCCTTCTTGTGCCTAGGCACTCCTGATATCAGTACACTTCCTGTGCCTAGGCACTCCTGATATCAGTGCACTTCCTGTGCCTAGGCACTCCTGATATCAGTGCACTTCCTGTGCCTAGGCACTCCTGATATCAGTACACTTCCTGTGCCTAGGCACTCCTGATATCAGTGCACTTCCTGTGCCTAGGCACTCCTGATATCAGTGCACTTCCTGTGCCTAGGCACTCCTGATATCAGTACACTTCCTGTGCCTAGGCACTCCTGATATCAGTGCACTTCCTGTGCCTAGGCACTCCTGATATCAGTGCACTTCCTGTGCCTAGGCACTCCTGATATCAGTGCACTTCCTGTGCCTAGGCACTCCTGATATCAGTGCACTTCCTGTGCCTAGGCACTCCTGATATCAGTGCCCTTCCGGTGCCTAGGCACTCCTGATATCAGTACACTTCCTGTGCCTAGGCACTCCTGATATCAGTACACTTCCTGTGCCTAGGCACTCCTGATATCAGTGCACTTCCTGTGCCTAGGCACTCCTGATATCAGTGCACTTCCTGTGCCTAGGCACTCCTGATATCAGTGCCCTTCCGGTGCCTAGGCACTCCTGATATCAGTACACTTCCTGTGCCTAGGCACTCCTGATATCAGTACACTTCCTGTGCCTAGGCACTCCTGATATCAGTACACTTCCTGTGCCTAGGCACTCCTGATATCAGTGCACTTCCTGTGCCTAGGCACTCCTGATATCAGTGCACTTCCTGTGCCTAGGCACTCCTGATATCAGTGCCCTTCCGGTGCCTAGGCACTCCTGATATCAGTACACCTCCTGTGCCTAGGCACTCCTGATATCAGTGCCCTTCCTGTGCCTAGGCACTCCTGATATCAGTGCCCTTCCGGTGCCTAGGCACTCCTGATATCAGTACACTTCCTGTGCCTAGGCACTCCTGATATCAGTACACTTCCTGTGCCTAGGCACTCCTGATATCAGTGCACTTCCTGTGCCTAGGCACTCCTGATATCAGTGCACTTCCTGTGCCTAGGCACTCCTGATATCAGTGCCCTTCCGGTGCCTAGGCACTCCTGATATCAGTACACTTCCTGTGCCTAGGCACTCCTGATATCAGTGCACTTCCTGTGCCTAGGCACTCCTGATATCAGTGCCCTTCCGGTGCCTAGGCACTCCTGATATCAGTACACTTCCTGTGCCTAGGCACTCCTGATATCAGTACACTTCCTGTGCCTAGGCACTCCTGATATCAGTGCACTTCCTGTGCCTAGGCACTCCTGATATCAGTACACTTCCTGTGCCTAGGCACTCCTGATATCAGTACACTTCCTGTGCCTAGGCTCTCCTGATATCAGTAAAAAAGGGGGAAAATAAGATAGTGGAAAGCACACAGAAGTCTGAAGAAGTCTTCTGATTGGAGGACGAAATGCATCAATCAAGTGACGTCATCACGTTATTCGATCCGGGAATGGAACCCACACACAAGCTGCAATACCGCTAAAGAGACTTTGAAATAGTCCGGCCCAAACCTGGAACCACAAAGAGGACTGCGATAGTTCTGCCCGGCAAAACCTTCTTTACAGCAGCGATGTATGTCGATCATCTCGGAGGACGGAGACGCGGCTTCTTGGCTGTCACCCAGCAGAGTTAATCGATCGATCATTGAACCTCAGCGTCATATATATTGTTATAGAGACGATGCCGACTCTCTGTGATCTGACAGTGTATGATGACATTGCTACATTCATAGATATCCTGACAGAGAAACAAATCAAGAATTTCCATCTCCGTCTTCTCTGGGAACTCGAGATACGATCGATGTTTGCCATCACTTGACTGCATTTAATCATTGCTCTGCAAAGATACGATCACCAACAATACACACGATTATATGGATTATATATACACGGAACGCTATCTCCACCGGACTTCCTATAATCAGTGTCTATTCGATCATTTCTATATTTTATATCTAAAGCTACGATCATATTTGAGTGAGTTTTGGCCCTTTTGTCCTCCGCATTATATCAGCATAACCATAATACTTTGTAGACATGCGCACAACAAAAAAATTCGCTTATTTTCGTTTAGTTTTTTCGTTTCCGAAAAAAATTTGTTTTTTTTTGTTTCGTTTTTTTTTGTTTCCGTTGATTCGTAACGATTCGTACATTCGTAAGAGTTATTTTTTCGTTGATTCGTTTTTCCGTTAGTTTAATTTTCGGACGCATTCATATTTATTCGTACATTCGTAACATTCGTAGATTCGTAACATTCGTAACATTCGTAGATTCGTAACATTCGTAACATTCGTAGATTCGTAATCGGAGCATAATTCATAATTTGATGTAATGTGTATGCTATTATTACATTTTAATAATTTACGAATCGAAAAAAAAGTTACGAATCGAAAAAAAAGTTACGAATGTACGAATTTTTTGGTTCAATAGAGACACGGAAAATTACAAATCGAAAAAAAAAAAAAAAAAAAAAAAAAAAAGTTACGAATCGAAAAAAAAAAAGTTACGAATGGAAAAAAAAAAGTTACGAATGGAAAAAAAAGTTACGAATGGAAAAAAAAGTTACGAATGTACGAATTTTTATGTTCAATAGAGACACGGAAAATTACAAATCGAAAAAAAAAATTAACGAAAAAAAAAAATTAAAAAAAAGTTACGAATCGAAAAAAAAAAAGTTACGAATGGAAAAAAAAGTTACGAATGGTAAAAAAAAGTTACGAATGGAAAAAAAAGTTACGAATGGAAAAAAAAGTTACGAATGGAAAAAAAAGTTACGAATGTACGAATTTTTTTGTTCAATAGAGACACGGAAAATTACAAATCGAAAAAAAAAAAAAAAAAAGTTACGAATGGGAAAAAAAAAAAAAGTTACGAATGTACGAATTTTTTTTGTTCAATAGAGACATGGAAAATTACAAATCGAAAAAAAAAAAAAAAAAAAAAGTTAAGAATCGAAAAAAAAAAGTTACAAATCGAAAAAAAAGTTACGAATGTACGAATTTTTTTGTTCAATAGAGACACGGAAAATTACAAATCGAAAAAAAAAAAAAAAAAAAGTTACGAATCGAAAAAAAAAGTTACGAATCGAAAAAAAGTTACGAATGTACGGATTTTTTTGTTCAATCCATTCGAAGCACGTTTAGCAGCGCCATTGTAAGGGACACGGAAAATTACCAATTCAACAAAAAAAAAAAGTTACGAATGTACGAATTTTTTCGTTCGTTTTCGTTTTTCTGATTTTCTTCATTAGTACATTCGTTGTTTCTAATTTTGTTTTTTTCGGATTTTAGTTGTTTTTCGGATTCGAACGATTCGTTATGATTCGTTATTCGGAATCGTACGATTCAAATGATTCGTTCATTCGTACGAAAACGAACGAACGAAAATAACGAAAAAAAACGAAACGAATTGCACATGTCTAATACTTTGCTATTTCATTTTCTCAGTGTGCGCTTTCTATTCAAAGCCGGAGTTCTCAGAGGTCTTGATATTTAGACATTTATCTATATCATAGAATTTCCAGCATGTGGGTTGATAATCCAGATTGTTTTTCTACATGTTTTATGTTTTATGTTTTCTGAAGTATTCAGATGCTCTATATAGGAAATTTATACAATTTCAATGAATTCAATTGATTGAATCAAACTGCTTGGTTTATGGCGCCTTCTTTTTTCATAGCGTGTTTTCCACTATCTTATTTTTCCCCTTTTTTGCTCGTTATTAAGGCACAACCCCCACCCTACAGGTGAGTCAGTGGATTGGAGTATGAGCTGAGGGGGAGTTACCCCCGGAGTCTCCAGCCACTCCTTCCAGACTTTTTGAAATGTATTAAGGGGTATTCCTGTGAAGGTATGATGTATTCTTTTCCCTTATCAATGTATTGGTAACCTGTTGTATCCACTGCTGACAGGTAGGTATGTTCCAGGATAACCAATTTCTTGCTATCGGTTGTCTCGCTAGATAGAGTAATCTAACCGGGGCCATATAAGTAGTTGGGGAGTAAAGTTCTTCTGTCAGTCCACCTAGAATGCACGTAACCGGAGTAAAATCAAGTTGAACCTGAAATATATTGTTCATAGTTTGGATGACTTCCTGTCAGGCATGTACTGGTCATCGGGACTACCGGGAGTTTCCCAGTGGGCCGATGGGTCAGTGGGCCAGTCAGGTGCAGTCCTGGAGCCGCTCCTCTCTGACAGCGAGTGATGGCGATTTCACTCCTGTCAGGAGGAGCTGCTTCCGTCACTTGCTGGAGAGAGCATTAGGCTTCCTGCTCCCTCCAGCCTGCAGGGGGAGATAGACAGCCGGAAGACTTTCCTTCCTCTCTCCCCTTATCACTTGTTATCACATGACTGGAGAGAGGAAGAAGAAGCTGCCTTCAAAACTGTGAGTACATGTAGGAGGGGGAGGAGAGGGAGGACACACTGATGTGAAGGGGGCTTCTGATTGGGACTCTCTGTGAAGGGGGCTTCTGATTGGGTCTCTCTGTGAAGGGGGCTTCTGATTGGGTCTCTCTGTGAAGGGGGCTTCTGATTGGGACTCTCTGTGAAGGGGGCTTCTGATTGGGTCTCTCTGTGAAGGGGGCTTCTGATTGGGTCTCTCTGTGAAGGGGGCTTCTGATTGGGTCTCTCTGTGAAGGGGGCTTCTGATTGGGTCTCTCTGTGAAGGGGGCTTCTGATTGGGTCTCTCTGTGAAGGGGGCTTCTGATTGGGTCTCTCTGTGAAGGGGGCTTCTGATTGGGACTCTCTGTGAAGGGGGCTTCTGATTGGGTCTCTCTGTGAAGGGGGCTTCTGATTGGGTCTCTCTGTGAAGGGGGCTTCTGATTGGGTCTCTCTGTGAAGGGGGCTTCTGATTGGGTCTCTCTGTGAAGGGGGCTTCTGATTGGGTCTCTCTGTGAAGGGGGCTTCTGAAGGGGGCTTCTGATTGGGTCTCTCTGTGAAGGGGGCTTCTGATTGGGACTCTCTGTGAAGGGGGCTTCTGATTGGGACTCTCTGTGAAGGGGGCTTCTGATTGGGACTCTCTGTGAAGGGGGCTGCTGATTGGGTCTCTCTGTGAAGGGGGCTTCTGATTGGGTCTCTCTGTGAAGGGGGCTTCTGATTGGGACTCTCTGTGAAGGGGGCTTCTGATTGGGTCTCTCTGTGAAGGGGGCTTCTGATTGGGTCTCTCTGTGAAGGGGGCTTCTGATTGGGACTCTCTGTGAAGGGGGCTTCTGATTGGGTCTCTCTGTGAAGGGGGCTTCTGATTGGGTCTCTCTGTGAAGGGGGCTTCTGATTGGGACTCTCTGTGAAGGGGGCTTCTGATTGGGACTCTCTGTGAAGGGGGCTTCTGATTGGGACTCTCTGTGAAGGGGGCTTCTGATTGGGTCTCTCTGTGAAGGGGGCTGCTGATTGGGACTCTCTGATGTGAAGGGGGACACTGTTGGGGACACTCTGATGTAAGGGGGACACTGTTGGGGACACTCTGATGTAAGGGGGACACTGTTGGGGACACTCTGATGTAAGGGGGACACAGTTGGGGACACTCTGATGTAAGGGGGACACTGTTGGGGACACTCTGATGTAAGGGGGACACTGTTGGGGACACTCTGATGTAAGGGGGACACTGTTGGGGACACTCTGATGTAAGGGGGACACTGTTGGGGACACTCTGATGTAAGGGGGACACTGTTGGGGACACTCTGATGTAAGGGGGACACTGTTGGGGACACTCTGATGTAAGGGGGACACTGTTGGGGACACTCTGATGTAAGGGGGACACTGTTGGGGACACTCTGATGTAAGGGGGACACTGTTGGGGACACTCTGATGTAAGGGGGACACTGTTGGGGACACTCTGATGTAAGGGGGACACTGTTGGGGACACTCTGATGTAAGGGGGACACAGTTGGGGACACTCTGATGTAAGGGGGACACTGTTGGGGACACTCTGGTGTAAGGGGGACACTGTTGGGGACACTCTGATGTAAGGGGGACACAGTTGGGGACACTCTGATGTAAGGGGGACACTGTTGGGGACACTCTGATGTAAGGGGGACACTGTTGGGGACACTCTGATGTAAGGGGGACACTGTTGGGGACACTCTGATGTAAGGGGGACACTGTTGGGGACACTCTGATGTAAGGGGGACACTGTTGGGGACACTCTGATGTAAGGGGGACACAGTTGGGGACACTCTGATGTAAGGGGGACACTGTTGGGGACACTCTGATGTAAGGGGACACTGTTGGGGACACTCTGATGTAAGGGGGACACTGTTGGGGACACTCTGATGTAAGGGGGACACAGTTGGGGACACTCTGATGTAAGGGGGACACTGTTGGGGACACTCTGGTGTAAGGGGGACACTGTTGGGGACACTCTGATGTAAGGGGGACACAGTTGGGGACACTCTGATGTAAGGGGGACACTGTTGGGGACACTCTGATGTAAGGGGGACACTGTTGGGGACACTCTGATGTAAGGGGGACACTGTTGGGGACACTCTGATGTAAGGGGGACACTGTTGGGGACACTCTGATGTAAGGGGGACACTGTTGGGGACACTCTGATGTAAGGGGGACACAGTTGGGGACACTCTGATGTAAGGGGGACACTGTTGGGGACACTCTGATGTAAGGGGGACACTGTTGGGGACACTCTGATGTAAGGGGGACACTGTTGGGGACACTCTGATGTAAGGGGGACACTGTTGGGGACACTCAAAATTAAAGTGGGCCGTTCATGATGAAGTCGAGGGCCACATTTTTGTCCCAGTCCAGCCCTACTTCCTGCCAGTATCTCACTAGTTTTGGGCATCTCCGTAACATGTGTATAAGTGTTCCCTGGTGTATTTGACACTTTGGGCATATGGGGGCGAATCCCGTCTACCCCAATTTTGTAGCCGTACCGGCGTGGAATACGCACATTGAAGAATAAACAGGTGAGAGAATTCATGCGCCGCTGATACTGACCCAAGTGGAGCGGCCGCTAGAATCTGTTCCCAGGTCTCCCCATCTAGAGGGCCGACATCTGCCTCCCATTTTCCTCTACAGGGCAGCCAATCCGGGGGCTGTATACACGTCAATAGAAATGCAGATATCTTAGATATAATCCCCTTCTTATCAGAGGTGGAGAAAATATCCGGAAGGAATTTGGAATCCTCATCCTGAAACGTGGATCCCGGAGCCCCGAGAGTGTGGCGGAGTTGCGTGTACAGAACCAGGACTCAGCAATGGGAACTCTATAAATGATTTCACTTCCTGCCCGAGAAAAAGTTGCGATGGATATCTAACTCCACCTTCTATCCAAGTAGAATAATCTTCACGTTTACCCCGTTCCCTAAAGGACCCTCATTACCCCATAAAGGGGTATCAGTATAAAACCCAGTGATACCTAATCTATGCTTTGTTTGGATTGTAGGGCATCGACCCGGCATTTCCGGCTGAGACAGAGCGGAAAACTCCAATAAGGATCCGCAATGTTCTGGAGGGATCAGCCACCAATGGGAGATCCCACCCAGCCTGGTGCTGCAACCCGGCGGGCAGAAAGTATGTGAAAGAATGAGGTACCCCCCCCCCCCCCCTGGTCTTTGGGGTATTGTCAGTTTAACCCCAACAACTCCATATTTCCAGACCAGCTCTCTATATTGGGAGTCAATGCGGGTGAACCAGTATTGAGGGATCCACAAGGGGAGCGTTGTGGAGAATGTAGAGCAATTGGGGAGCCCACAGCATTTTCATGAGGTTAGCTCTGCCAGTGACAGAGAGGGGCACCTCGCACCAACTGGAGCATTTTTGCCTAAATTTTTCTCTATCAATGTGAGATAGTCTCCTACATCCCCAGTCACCTGTACCCAGAGCCAATCGGCCCTATAGGCACACTATGCAAGCTGCTTAGGGCCCCGCCGCTGTGGGGGGGCCCCCAAGACCCAGCATCCCCCCTGCACCTCTGGCTGGCCGTTTAGAGTGCAGTGAGGAGAGGTGGGAGGAGGTGGAAGGCGGCGATCGGCAGCTCTATGGTGCCTGAGTTGGCGGCGGGATCTCCCTGGGGTTTGTAGTATTCTCAGTGTATACAGTGGATAGGAGAAGGGGAGGGGCCTCTGACCCGGCAGGTATCAGTTTCACTTTCACTTTGCTTGAACACTGTTGCTGATGCCGGGGTCAGAGGCCCCTCCCCTCTCCGCTGTATACATTCGGAGATAGAACTACTAGCCCCAGGAAGATCCCCCACTGCCTGTGGACACCATATAGCTGCCGATCGCCGCCTCCCACCTCCACCAGCCAGGTACAGGGGAACCTCTGCAAGGGGGGAGTCAGCTGTTTGGGGGCCCAAATGTAAGAGGGGGGCTTTCTGGGGACACTAATGTAAGAGGGGGGGGCTCTGGGGGCCCTGTGTAAGGAGGGGCTCTCTGGGGATACTAATTTAAGAGGGAAGGCTCTCTTGGGACACTAATGTAAGGGGAGACTCTCTGAGGACCCTGATGTAAGGGGGGCTCTCTGGGGACCTCATTCTGTTCTATATTGTTGTACTTATTCTTTGACTGTTTTGTTTAACCACATGCCGACCGCGCTATAGTCGAAAGACGTCTACAGCGCGGTCGGGTTTCCCTGAGTGGACGTCCTCTCAGAAACTTGCTCCCGCGCGCCCCCTGGGGCGCGCACTTGGGAACATCCGTGACCGCCGGGTCCCGAGGACCCGGCGCATCACGGTAAACAGCCGCTGATAGCGGCCGTTTACCACGTGATTGCTCCGTCAAATGACGGAGCGATCACATGTACACAACCGATCGGTACAGAGAAGGGAGAAGCGGAGAGGGGGGGGGGGGGGGAGACGGGACCAGCGCTGTGGGCTGGATGTGTAGTGCCCACAGCGCTGGTCAATACACTGCCACCGCTGTGCAATACTCTGCCTACTCTGCCACCACTGTGCAATGCTCTGCCACCGCTGTGCAATGCTCTGCAACCACTGTGCAACGCTCTGCAACCACTGTGCAACGCTCTGCAACCACTGTGCAACGCTCCGCCACCACTGTGCAACGCTCTGCAACCACTGTGCAACGCTCCGCAACCACTGTGCAACGCTCTGCAACCACTGTGCAACGCTCCGCAACCACTGTGCAACGCTCCGCCACCACTGTGCAACGCTCCGCAACCACTGTGCAACGCTCCGCAACCACTGTGCAACGCTCTGCAACCACTGTGCAACGCTCCGCCACCACTGTGCAACGCTCTGCAACCACTGTGCAACGCTCTGCAACCACTGTGCAACGCTCCGCAACCACTGTGCAACGCTCTGCAACCACTGTGCAACGCTCCGCCACCACTGTGCAACGCTCTGCAACCACTGTGCAACGCTCTGCAACCACTGTGCAACACTCCGCCACCACTGTGCAATGCTCTGCAACCACTGTGCAATACTCTAACAATACTGTGCAACACTAATACTCTGCCAATACTCGCCAATACTCGCCAATACTCGCCAATACTCTGCCAATACTCTGCAATAGTTTTTAATAGAGACAAAGAATTTTTTTTTTTTTTTTTTAACGAATTTTCTGTATTTTTTGATTTATAGCGCAAAAAATAAAAAACCCAGCGGTGATCAAATACCACCAAAAGAAAGCTCTATTTGTGTGAAAAAAGGACACAAAATTTATTTGGGTACAGTGTTGCATGACGGAGTAATTGTCATTCAAAGTGTGAGAGCACCGAAAGCTGAAAATTGGTCTGGTTAGGAAGGGGGTTTAACTGCCCAGTGGTCAAGTGGTTAAAGGAGGGAGGATTGTTTTGGGAGCGCTGAAGTGTCGGGTGTAACTGTGTGGCAAATGGTTTCCATAGCTCACGGCATCACGGGTCAAGTAGAGGGCCCCTGAGCAGAATTTTGCTTAGGGCCCCAGGGAGGTCAGGATCGGCACTGCCTGTACCCCTAAATATTTAAAGGACTTAACCACTTCGACCTGAAAAGGCTATAGGAGGAAGGGCTGCCGGCAAACGGTCCAACGGCATCAGTGAGGAGTTGTGCCAATTAATGGCAAATCCACAGAAGTGGGACAGAGCGGAGGAAGCTGGGTGGAGAGGAAACGCCAGAGGACACCAGGTAGGCGCCGGTCCTCCTGCATGGGGTGTCCCTCAATCCATCCGTGGGGGGGGGGGGGAGTTGTGTGTCCCGCAATCTTTGGGGGGGGGGGGGTGTGGGTGGGTGCCCCGTGATCCATGTGCGGGGGGTGTGGGTGTGAGCAGGGTGTCCCAGGAGGGACACTGGCAGCATTTGATGGGCACAGTGGCAGCATTTGATGATTTTTTTCAACATTTTTTTGCGCCCCCCAAAAATTTTGATTTGAGCACCAGCCGCCACCCCACACTGGATTAGTATCCTTGCATTGAGGACATTCGGTGCTGAGCCTGTTGCCGCAGTAGTGGGTGATTTTAGGCAATCTTCTGCCATACCTTCCATTAATTCCTCATCACTGTCACTCCATTCTTCAATGCCCGGTACCACATTCAGATCGGACTCAATTAGACCGGCCAGCAAGATGTCCGGCTCTGTAAAGTTAGAAGACTCTCAGTCCGATGCACAGCCGCATACAATTGGCATTGTCACACGGGCCTCGGGAGCACCCCCTCTTATCGACCGAGAACTCCGCTTTCCCCTCAGGCAAAACGGCTTTCATTACCCGATTCTGATCTTTTCCCTTCGGGCGGTTCAGGCAGGAGGAGTAGCTGAGCCCGACCTCCTAGGAGCGATCAACGTGTAGAGTCCAGGGGGAGTCATGGACACAACGCTAGCAGCTTCTCGCCCGATTTGGGCGATGGCCGGTAGACCCCGAGTACCGCCTCCAGCAGGGACAGCGACATCTCTGCTCTGGTTTGTCTGCAAAATCCTCGGGGGGGTTGTGTCGTAGAGACGATCTCAAACAAGTGGTTTCCGCAACATTCACACACGATCCAAGGCCTCAACTGGGGGGCCATCAGTGCCACCTATGAGTGCCCATCAGTGCCCATCAGTGCCACCTATCAGTGCCCATCAGTGCCGCCTATCAGTGCCCATCAGTGCCCATCAGTGCCCATCAGTGCCGCCTATCAGTGCCCATCAGTGCCGCCTATCAGCGCCCCGTAACCTCCAACTGTATACAGAGAGAGTTGACCCTCTGGTGCACTCCGGTGTCAGTCAGAACACCCTTCGACTGACCCCAACTGAGATCCATCCCTGAAAGGTACATCGCCCAATCGGACATCGTGCTCCAGAACTGCCCCACCTTCTTCACTAACCCGCAATCAGACACACGCGGTGGCACTTCCTCATCCTTCTTTGCAAAGCGGGAGCTCCTCCCCCTTTTATTTCTTGGGAACTGTGGCGCCCGCCTCCTTGTTGCTGCCGCACCCCAAAACTGTCATGGAGTCCATCATTTTGGGGCCTGTTTTAACCCTTACAGCGTTAGCGGGAAGTGTCAAAAGAGGGACTGCTGCAAAGACGACACCTGAGCCCCACGTTGGGCGCCAAATGTAGCAAGGTACCTCTTTTGGTCTAATGAGGACCTCCAAGGCCAAAGATAACTGACATCCTTCAATATGTGGTTGGTTGTGAGGCATAGTGGGTGCAAAGATGGTGAAAGTCATTGGGTGCCAGACACTTCTTGGATGTAAAAGAGGTTTTATTTCTTTTGACAGTCCTTTTATATGTAGCACTGACCCCCGAAGGAGCTGCTGGTTTGATTTTGGGCTTACTGTTACCTCACCTGCTCGCTTCTCCGTCTCGATGGTCCCGTGGAAAGTGGCCCAAAGAATGTGGAAACTGGCGCTGAATCCTCTTTTGGGTTATTTATTCAAAATAAAGACAAAGTCTCTCAATGAAGGGTAGCGGGTGAGGGATGAGTTCAGGCACTTAATTATTGCAGGGTGGAGGTATTAGAAGAATCCAGAGGATAGAACCGTTCCACAGACTGGATCCAGCGACCCCCGGATAGGCCTCTCTCATTGGCCTAGCAGCCGGTGAGATGCTCGGTAAAGTCTCTGCCACAGACTTATTGATTGCACTTGAGCGTTACTGAGGGGTTTGGATGAATTTAACCACTTCCCGCCCGGTCAATAGCATATTGACGTCCGGGAAGTGGTTCCGTTATCCTGACTGGGCGTCATATGACGTCCTTCAGGATAACATGCCGCCAGGCGCCCGTGGGGGCGCGCATCGCGGCGATCGGTGGAGCGGTGTGTCACTCTGACACACCGCTACACTGATCTCGGTAAAGAGTCTCCGGCGGAGGCTCTTTACCACGTGATCAGCCGTGTCCAATCACGGCTGATCACGATGTCAACAGGAAAAGCCGGTGATCGGCTTTTCCTCACTCGCGTCTGACAGACGCGAGTAGAGGAGAGCCGATCGGCGGCTCTCCTCTCAGGGGGGGTCTGCGCTGATTGTTTATCAGTGCAGCCCCCCTCAGATGCCCACACTGGACCACCAGGGACTCCACTAGGATCACCGGGGAAGTGGGCAACATGTGGATGGCCAGGTATGTACCCCCTGCCCATCCACATGTGCAAATGATGCCCAATCTGTGCCAGTCAGTGCCCACAAATGGGCACTGGCTGGCACCATCAAGTAGCAATCAGTGCCACCCATCACCCAGCAATGCCACCCAGTGTTATCAGTGCCACCCATCAGTGTAATCAGTGCCACCCAGCAGAGTCCAGCAGTGCCCACCTATCAGCGTCCATCCGTGCCCACCTATCAGTGCCCATCAGTGCCCATCCATGCCACCTATCCGTGCCACCCATAAGTACGCCTATGAGTGCCCATCAGTGCCACATACCAGTGCCACCTATCAGTGCCATCAGTGCCGCCTATCAGTGCCGCCTATCAGTGCCCATCAGTGCCGCCTATCAGTGCCCATCATCAGTGGCCGTCAGTGCCACCTCATCAGTACCACCTCATTGGTGCCACCTCATCGGTGCCCATCAGTGCCGCCTTATCAGTGCCCGTCAGTGCAGCCATATCAGTGCCCATCATTGAAGAAGAAAACGTACTTATTTACAAAAAATTTAACAGAAACAAAGAAAAACTTGTTTTTTTTTTTTTTTAATTTTTGGTCTTTTTTAATTTGTTGCGCAAAAAATAAAAATCGCAGAGGTGATCAAATACCACCAAAAGAAAGCTCTATTTGTGGGAACAAAATGATAAAAAATTTGTTTGGGTACAGTGTAGTATGACCGCGCAATTGTCATTCAAAGTGCGACAGCGCCGAAAGCTGAAAATTGGCTTGGGCGGGAAGGTGTCTAAGTGCCTGGTATTGAAGTGGTTAAAGAACTGCCATACGGTACCAGTCTCTCTCAGCCGGTCCGGCGATACCGTATGGGTGTCCATCCAGGTTGCGTCCTCCAACCGAGTTTCCAGGCTTCTCCAGAGAGACCAGCCTTGCGCTCGGTCCTCCCTTGGAAAAAGTCCTCCCCTGGATCCTCCAGTTTCTGGGCCTCCCTTACAGGCGAGACATCACCGGACCATCCCTGGATCAATAGGCCCCCGAAACTACTCCGGGCCCATCCCCTCAGTTGCGTAGCCTCGGGCCAGGAGGGCCCTGAAGCTGGGCAGCGGGCCCCAAGCACTGCTTAGGGAAAAGCCCAACAGGCCGAACCCAAAAAAACACGAAAAAATGGCGTCGGTACCTTAAATACCACCTCCCAGAATGCACAACGGGAGAAACACTCCCACTGGGCTGGGTTCCGAGCGGTAAGTGGCGTTCAATACATCCAGCTGAACTGCGCTTCTACACTTACAGGCGGTGACAGCGACACCTGCGGCCAAGGAGAAACCAGTGCAACCCAGCTGGACTGGTACAGAAACCAGAACTTTAGAATAATTAGCCTGACGCCCAACTGTGGCTTAAGGCATCTTAATTTAGAAAAAACCATAGCGCCTCCTCGTCAGGAGCCAGCGCTACAGATATATTTTGGGTGAAAGAGGGTTAGGGCCAGGACACCCTTAGATAGTTGCAAACTCAATTGGCCGACTCCGAGACTTCAATAGGAGGACAGCCGGGCAGGGAAAGGCCCCAGCAAGGCGCCACTTCTGGAAGTTGTCGTGGATATTTCGCCACACTCTTGCGCTAATAAGCGCCTTTCAATCTTATGATATAATGCGCCCTCTGATCGTATGCCTCCCTGGATCCCCAGCTCCCAAAAACAGACATTACCAGCAGCTTCACGTCATCCTCTCATCATCAGCATCCAAACCTCACCAGCCAAGCATTCCATCTAAGCCCCTGGATTCCCATTGCCCAGTAAACAGCCATCAACAGCAAGTATTCTTACAGCCTCATCTTTGCCTGGTCAGCCAGCCATCCTCCTGGCACACTCCCCAGCATGGCCTTTTTATTATCACAAACAGGAAGTGCCTGCCTCCAACAGCCAGACACTCCCACAATACAAAATGACATCACAGGAAGTGCCTGCCTCCAACAGCCAGACACTCCCACAATACAAAATGACATCACAGGAAGTGCCTGCCTCCAACAGCCAGACACTCCCACAATACAAAATGACATCACAGGAAGTGCCTGCCTCCAACAGCCAGACACTCCCACAATACAAAATGACATCACGGGAAGTGCCTGCCTCCAACAGCCAGACACTCCCACAATACAAAATGACATCACAGGAAGTGCCTGCCTCCAACAGCCAGACACTCCCACAATACAAAATGACATCACAGGAAGTGACATACAGTAAAAGGGGAGGGCACTCACGGGAGGAAGTGCACAGGTCAGAACGCAGCCCAGTAAATACTGTTCAAATTGAACAGTATTTATTAAGCTCATTCTATTGGTTCTTACAGGCTTGAGACAATCTGCAGGGACATTGCCACTGATGTTGTGAATACAGGGGGTCCCCGACTTACGAACACCCGACCTACGAACAACCCCTACTTACGAACGGGGTGCTGCGGGGACCCTCCGCCATTTTTCGTTGGTTTTCGGCGTCTTTCGGCCGTTCTGCGCATGCGCGGCCATACGGAGTGTCGAAAAATGCCGGAAATGTCCGTAATTTGCCGCGCATGCGCAGAACGGCAACAGACGGAACATCGGAAATGTCCGGAAATCTCCATATTTGTCGGTCTGCGCATGCGCACCGACTTACGAACATTTCCGACTTCCGTACACGGGGCCAGTCCCTAACGAGTTCGTAACTCGGGGACCCCCTGTATACGGTACGAGTATATCAACAAGGCGGATATCAATGTCCTCTTATTAAAGCAGATATGTATCCAGAAGGGATAACGTAGCCACACAGAGATATAATAGGTTTCTCTCGTTATGCGGACTTCGCTTCTCTAATGCGTCATTTGAAGGCAAGAAGCCCAGCGCATTGTGCTTGGTACCTACAACCCGACAAACATCCACAGACACAGAGACCACGTCTCCAATCCCATGAGAAGGTTTTCTGACCGTTTTTACCACTGATCTCTATTCAACCCAAGTGCTCTGCTAGAGCTCTCCTGGATTAAATCAGACACAGGGAGACAGATGACAATCTATAAAAACTCACATCCTAGAATAAAATGTCCACATATATTTTATACAATATAATTTCCACAACAGAGTGACGGATTGCCGTCTCCTATGGTAACAGTCCTTCAGCAGTTTCTAACTCAATGTATCAATTCTTTCAGCTCCACTACAACTTCTCCTTGTAATTCTTCAACACTGAGCTCCGGGAGTCTCACTGGACCCTCTGATTCACTGACTCTAAATCCCTGGAGCTCCTCCAAGGTTTGCGGTGGTATCTCCCTCACCCATCACCCATCACCCCCGCTTCCCTGCTTTGCATTCCAGATACCTTCAAGCGCCAACTGGCGCCCGGCCCAGCCAGTCTGGTCGGCTTTCCCGGCTCCATTTTCCCGCAGCACAGCGGCTTTGACACCCACCAGCAGCTATTGTGCCGACAGCTGTGACTTTGGATTCCTCGCTCATGTGGTTCATCTCGGGTCACTTTGACCGTTGGCTGATAGTAGAAGTCAATCGGTTGAGGTCAACCCCTCTCCACCCGCATGTCACATTATATCTACAACGACCGCTTGCTTTTATGATTGCAAATTTCTCAAAAGTGCATCAAATAAATGTACTTTTTACTTGGCCAAAGGTTTGCCAGTTGTTGCGCTTCACCCACAGAGCGCTGCTTCTTTGTTTTAGTGCCTCACACAGCCTGGCAGGCGAATGCCCCCGGGATAGGCCCAATCTCCGGCCTAGCAGCCACACGCCCCTATATGGGGCTGAGATACCCCATATACCCATAACCTGACCTTGGGTTACCCTTCTCGTATCTAGTACCACCAAGTACCCCGCCACCTAGTGGTAGAAGAGAAAAAGTGCATCAAATAAATGTACTTTTTACTTGGCCAAAGGTTTGCCAGTTGTTCTGCTTCACCCACAGAGCGCTGCTTCTTTGTTTAAGTGCCTCACACAGCCTGGCAGGCGAATGCCCCCGGGATAGGCCCAATCTCCGGGCCTAGCAGCCACACGCCCACCCAGACGGCCGTCCAGGTGGCACAGAACATCGATCACCTGAACTCACCTGAATATATAGGTTCTCCCAGACGGCCGTCCAGGTGGCACAGAACATCGATCACCTGAATATATAGGTTCTCCCAGACGGCCGTCCAGGTGGCACAGAACATCGATCACCTGACCTCACCTGAATATATAGGTTCTCCCAGACGGCCATCCAGGTGGCACAGAACATCGATCACCTGACCTCACCTGAATATATAGGTTCTCCCAGACGGCCGTCCAGGTGGCACAGAACATCGATCACCTGAATATATAGGTTCTCCCAGATGGCCATCCAGGTGGCACAGAACATCGATCACCTGAATATATAGGTTCTCCCAGACGGCCATCCAGGTGGCACAGAACATCGATCACCTGAATATATAGGTTCTCCCAGACGGCCGTCCAGGTGGCACAGAACATCGATCACCTGAATATATAGGTTCTCCCAGACGGCCGTCCAGGTGGCACAGAACATCGATCACCTGACCTCACCTGAATATATAGGTTCTCCCAGACGGCCGTCCAGGTGGCACAGAACATCGATCACCTGACCCCACCTGAATATATAGGTTCTCCCAGACGGCCGTCCAGGTCGGGTCGCCACCTTTTCTTCATGTCAAACCCGAACACTTTAGCGGCGCACGCCAATTTTTTTTTTATAGTATAAACTGTACATATATTTTGCTATTAATTCTAATCATATGAAGTTAATAACAAGAGTTCCCCTTTACATCAGAGTCCACAGAGTTCCCCTGTTACATCTGAACTGGCAGAGTTCCCTTTCACTGTAAGGGGGAGAACTCTGGGGACTCTGACATAAGGGATGCTCTGGGAAACCCTAAATTAAAGGGGGAACACTGAGAAGACTCGGTGGTAGGGAACCTCGGCTCGCCAGCTATTTTAAAACTACAAATCCCATCATGCCTCTGCCTCTAGGAGTCATGCCTGTGATTGTCGGGGTCTTGCAATGTCTGATGGGACTTGTAGTTTCAGAGCAGCTGGAGAGCCGAGGTTCCCTACCCCAGCATGTAAGGGGGAACACTGTGGCCTCCGGTGTAAAGGGGAACTCTGATGTAAGGGGGGCGCTGAGAACCCTGATTTGCCTTAGTGTACTCACTCAGAGGCAGGAGAGAGAAGGGGGGAGACTTCAGTCACAGGCAGGGATGGATGGTGAGCTCACTCACCCCTTGGCACCTCTCATCCAGATGTATCTGAGGCTGCTGGATTCATA